>JALPQI010017714.1:0-21618 GCA_025490895.1 Thaumatotibia leucotreta | reverse complement strand
TTATTTTTTGTTTTTGTTTTACCATTATGTTTGTAACAGAAAGTACATAATTATAACTACTAAAAAAATCAAAGCTCATAAAATTTTATAAAACAGTTATAATTATTTAGAAATGAACTCGTGTCGAATTTCTGAACGCGATTCTGACTCGCCTAGTACCACGATATCCGTCCGTTTTAAAACGGCTGTCTTTCTCTCTGTCACACTTATATATAAGAGCGATAGAGAGGTGGAATGACGGACGCCAATGTTATGTATGCTTGGTGGTAGGGGCCATATGCCGTTCGGATACAAGGAATCGGGTCCGATAAAATGCGTCGTCTAATACAACTGGCTGAATACGCTAGGATGATGCCATGAACGAAAAAAAAATGCATATTATGACAATTTATAACGTAACATTTTTCATCTCTGTCTTTTTACTAACAAGTGAAAGAAACAAAAGAAAAAGTTGAAGTCTAAACGTCATGGAAAATAACATTCACTCAGTGAGCAAAATCGCACTTTGCTCACTGATTTCGCGAATCAAAAGAAGTCTTTTCGAGCTGCTGAGGTGAAAAAAATGTTGTTTAATTGTATTAGTCATGAATGTCTCTCAGCCGTACTGTGAGTTGGCAAGTTTAGTATTGTTTACGTTAGCGTTTACCTACTTAGTTACATGAAGCAGTCATCATCAGTCAGCTGCATCTTGGCTACGGCACCTTAAGAGATAAGATTTTGAATATTTAAAATCTGACTGGATTTCATGTGTGATATAGCCATTAAATAGGTTTTTGGTTTTAGATCTATGGATCTCTCTCGTCAAGATAGAACTGGTACCAGACCTCTGATTATGCGTAGTTCGCAACGACATCGAGGTCAGACCTGAGTGGTGGTAATGTAGTCTTTACCGCTGAGCCTGGGCAATAACGGCATTGCGCCGCAAGTACATAACACTTCTTAAGATTTATTAGCAGCTATAATTTTGCTCCATACGGGTACGAGGCACTTTTAGTTTTCATTTCCTTTTTACCGACTCATATTCTAAAAGTGCTCTCCATTTTACGCGAGAAATGCTCGTTGTTTTACCAGTTCATTGTTTATTCTGTGCTATCATGTTATAAACATAAAAATACATGCTACTTGGAATATACTTGTACGTATATACAAGTAGTTATTTTTTATTGCAAACAGTATCAATGTCAAATTAAGTGCTGCGATTTTATTACCAAATGCTTAAGTACATATATATTTGAATTTATAGAGCATGTAGTTAGTTACTAAATATTCCTTAGCCATCACATTTTCACGGGTATACTTTTCACTATCTAAGTATATAAATATCATAGTACGATTTCACACAAATCGACCTAGTGCCACGGTAAGCTCAATTCCAGTTTCTGTTGTGGATACTAGCAACGAGATATCCAATAATGATTACTAAAATATACATAGAAAAAAGGGAAAAGGTTCTCGAGTGGCGGCCACGGAAGGCGTAGCGTGGGTAGGCCCCCACAAGGTGGACTGATGACCTGGTGAAGGCCGCAGGAGTCCGCTGGATGCAAATGACACAAGATTGCGGCAATCTTCGGGGGGGCCTATGTTCAGCAGGGTATCTCTTTTGGTTGATATGATGAAATACATAGAAAACTACTATGACCAATTTGTGATAAACACACAAATAGATGCCCTCTGCCCTCGTCGGGATTCGAACATGGAATCTCCAGCTTTGTAGGTAGGGTCACTACCAACTAGGATACAAAAGCTGACAATATATGTCTGGAAAACAAATTATTGTATCCGTGTATCATTCTAGCGGATACCGCATGATCAAACTGCGTTACGTATTTTACGAATCCGGTTATTACCGGATTCCGGTTGAACCGGCGCCGGCGCCGGTACCGGCACGAAGGCTATAAAAATATCTTCTGCCATTGTATTATACGCCCGCCTATTATTTCCAAGTACCGTTATTTGAAGGGTAAACAAAATAACCATCATAGCGGTTTGAAAGTTGCTCACCACGTCATTAACTGCCTATGTACATAAAATAATAGTACATTGTGTATCAAGGGAGGTAAGTACGGAATACAATACAATACAATACTCTTTATTGCACACCTCGTAACATAAAAAAGAAGATAACAAAAAAGTCGAATCTTAAAAGTAGAGGTAACACAACAGGCATCGGAATCGGAAATTACTAAAGAGATTGTTAGATGACTCGAGTTAGTATTCCGCTTACCGACCGTGATGCATACAATATTTTTCATCACACTTGCCGACAAAATAATAAGTTTTAAGACAAAATATTATTAAATTACGTACTGACATTTCTATTACTCCCTAGGGAATTTTGACTTTTCCATTACTCCCGCTATGCATGCAAGCAATGGCGCACTTAGACAGCAAGTGTTATGAAAAGTAGATATTACTACAATGATCTAAAAAAAAATAAAAAAATGTAACAGTATTATGTTTAATACATTTGTGTTTCTCTTTAAATATAAAGATAACAGTGTTAAAGATCAGTTCTTTTTCTTCCGTTATTTGTGATTTAGGCTCTGTTAACCATTGATTATACGTACGGCAAATTGAGATACTTACCAGTATATCTACATCACAATAACAAGAGAAGTAATGTTTACTACTTCAGGGTACACACATATTAATATATTCTACTCATCACAGATATGGTAATCTGGTAAAAGTACATTACAAGTTCGACATCTTAAAAATACAATTCGATCTTCCAAAATAAGGCAAGAGCAAAGTTCCTTTCGTACACCCTTCTCTAGCTTAGGTACACAATACTGCGTAGTTGCGTAAACATAACGATAACGACAAAATACAACACCAATATTATACAGCGCGTATATTTAATATTACCTCAAACCTCAACCAAATGTACTTTTTAGTACTATGAACCGATATTCAAAGGTAACTTTAAGTTCATCGTTGCCATTATGATTTTTTGAAAATGTATCACGCAGGAATGTAAAGGTGCATTCAAACCAAAAGAGCATTCGCTGGTCTATCCCCCGTTCTACGAAATCAACCAATCACGTTTTGTGTAACGACCGAATTTAGTAGAGTGAGGGGTTAGAATAGCGAATGCTCTTTTGGTTTGAATGCACCTTTACGCAAACACGTGTCTAACACATAGAAGAATCTTATAGCTGGGCTTTTTCGTGAGAAGAAATCCAAAAAAGGTCAATTTAAGGTTTTTCCTACTCAGAATCACGAACTCTTACTACTAGCAGAAAAAAAGAGTCGCTTTGATGTTGTCTATTTTGTAACCGTTTTCCAAACGCTTTGTACAGCGGTTACAAAATAAAACTATACCTATAGAAAACTTTAGGATTTTTTTTACTCGTGGTTTTTTCTTCTACATTGAAAGAGCTCGTTATTCTAAGTAAGAAAAACATAAAATATACCAGATGCTGTTTGAGATGAAATCCAAAATATACGGTGCATAGTTTGAGTATCGATTTTATGTGTGGATTTCCATAAAGCAGTATGTGACATTGAACGCAAGATATCAGACCGTTACACACTTGCGAACACGGGTACCTACCCGTACCAGCAGATGACTGTGTGTTGAGACTTTAAGCTCACTGTAGTCTCATGTCTCCAGCAGTGTTCTTGGTATTAGATCGCCTTTCTATACGGTCCGTATGGAACATGCAAATATCAAATACCCATTGGAGTTTATGTTCGGTTCGGTTGTTGAATATTCTATCGTATTGATTATTGGCAGTTGGGATTATTGTCAAATAGTTATGCTTTAATACATCTGTAAACAAGCATACATCTTTATATTTGTTGCAAAATTATCTGAACGCTCTCAGTCTTACTTAGTAGTTAGTACTAATAAGTAGATGTCCCACCAATTTGAAGATCTAAACTGTATGTTGATGGTTGCGTGCAATTTTGGCCATTTTATGTATTAATGATGATTGATGATACAATACGTTTATCTTTATTTAATGAACTTATTCTTTGCCAGTCAGTTCTTTGAGGTCAAAGCTGAGAAATTGTGGATGGATACTGTTGGCGGCTGAAAAAAATTTGTTCCCACGTTTCTACTACAAGTAGGTATTACTTTTCTTGAGGACTTACCTTTTTTTACTAGAAACATAAAGTCTACGTTCTATATACTTATACTACACGTTAAAATATCACAAATTTTTCATGACACGAGCTGAAGTAAACAATTTCAGTAGCTACCTATTATTATGTAGTGTTTTCAGCGAAAGTGCTAAATGGAGTATCAAATAACGATGAGCGAGACATTAACCCAACTTTGTTTACTTTCACAGCTTAATTGTAGACTGGCAAAAGCTTTACTTGCACATAATTTAGCGGCCCGAGGAAGGAGCCTTGTGGAACTCCGATGAAAAGGGAACTTTGGGGAGCCCTGTAAACATCTGTATTAGGTGTAAATATAGTATTATAGCATTAAGATACGCTTACAATTTTAGCATTGCGATGACAAGAAAAGAAGTAGGTATTCCTTTGCGATAAAAGCAGGATTAGTAATGAATATAAAGGGCTTTGTACGATGATTTATCAAAGACCTTTGATAATTTCACACATTGCGAACACAAAAAATATAAGTATATTTTTCCGAATGGCCTAATAATATATTTTTTTAATTTGCTAATTTAGATATTTACATACTTATCTTGGGCTGATCATAGATAATAGATTTAAGTGGAAACACCATGTTAACGGTATTTGTAGAAAACTAAGAGCTATATTAGCTAGACTGTCAATACTAAAATTTAAACTTCCATACAGCACACTTAGACTAATGTATTTAGCTTTGGCAGATTCAATAATAAACTACAGTATTAGTGCATATGGTCGTACACATAAAACACACTTAGATAAAATTCAAAAATTACAAATATGTATTCTTAAAATTATAGTGCCTAATAAAATTAAATTGCAATATTCAAATAACTACACTAAGTTGTTTGGCTACTGTAAGGTGTTAAGTATACATGAAAAACTAAAAACTCAAATCATCTGTGACAATCTTTATAATATAAAAGAATTAAAAAAGAGAGTACGTAGTAGTAATTTAAGAAATCTGGCATACTTACTACCTTATTTATTGCCTAGCTGTAAAAATCATTATGGAAAGTGTACCTCAGACTTCATGTTACCTCTTATATTGAATGATTTACCTGTAGCGTTACTAAATAAAATAGAAACAATAGATAAAGCTGTTAAATGTAAAAGAGTCCTAAAAAGTCACATTATAAACTATTATTAGATACCATTTAATTACCATATTAAGTTAAGAAGAAGAAAAAGTGTAATTTGCGACAAATCACTTACAATTAAGCCAATAAGGCTTCGGTAAGTGACAAACTATGTACCCTAGACCTAAGATTTTTTATTTTGAATAAATAATTGAAAAAAAAAAAGAAATACAACAGGACTGAGGCTAGGTTTTTTCAATTTCGGAGTAGCAATCGTACCTTCATGACTTTTATGACATATCTATTAAGTACCTGAATATTGTTTAGCTACCGTAAAGCCTAACAACTTACTATTTGACCCTCGCCATGTTGCGGATTTTCAGTGACACTAATTTATTTTACTGGCAATGATTACTGTTTGACATCAGCGGCCCTACCGCAAAAATCGAAATTCGTAAATTTCGAGGATTTGTCTCTCTCACTCTAATGACGCCTTCGTTTGAGTGACAGAGGAACATCCTCGAAATTTACGAATTTCGATTTTCGCGGTAGTAGGCCAGGCGTTGAATGTCATCGAATGTCACCGATGTAAACAAAAATAAAATATATCGCGACTTAAACGATTTCATCATAAAAATGCCGAAAAAGATACCAATAGAAGCAAGAAAAATCGTCTTAAATACAATAAAATCTTTAAACCAAAGAATGGACGAAGGATTGAATAGTATTCCATTGGAAAATGTTTTGCAATTGGTTACTGACATGACATCACATTATTGCCATAGGTAAACTGTTTGTAGCGACACTGTGTCAGGGTCAAATAGAAAGTTGTTAGGCTTTACTATTGATTATTTTCTGATTCCCATTACAAAAGCATTTTCTTATAAAATACCGTGGTCCTATACCGGTTGTTTTATACATTTTTTTTATACAACTGTCTAAACTATATCGTGAAATGATTTTCATAGTTTCATACTCACCGACCGGAACTACTATCAGTGAAATGTGATATATTCGCTCCAGGCTCTGTCGATTCGGCCATTAGCCCGCGTGAGTAGAATCCTGGCTAATTGGTAACGCGATTGCTGACAGCTGCTATTGAATTTTGTTATAAAACATCACACAGTAAGAGTGCCTTTCCACCAGATGGATTTGGTTGAGTGGATGCGTTGGATAACCACGAAATAGTACAAGTACTACTCTATTAGCATCACACCATATCCAAACGTATACTATGAGATAATAGAAGTTGAAGGTAGAATCAACCAGGCTTGTATATTGTACATACAGCTTTGAAATTAGATGGCCATAATATGATTGCATTCATCGAAAGGCTATTACTATTCAATTAAGTTCATTTGTACGTAATTTGAAAATTCTGAGATATGTAGACTACATTGTCAAAACGTCAATAAATAAGTTATTGCTATCTATATACCATTTCGAATAAAGTTACCGCTTTTTTGTTACATACTAAAGTTTCTTTAAGCCAAAATATTAAATAATAGCGGCCTACCCCGGTTTCGCATGGCTACAACGTATAATACTGATATAAAACTGCCTCTTGAATCACTATCTATTAAAAAACCAACATCAGAATCCGTTGCGCAGTTTTAAAAATATAAGCATACAAAAAGATAGACAGACACTTCGTATTATACTATGTAGTGATGATTCCATGATTATCATGACTTTGATAGGTTTCTCTAGCCTCTGCGGAAGTGATCTCGTTCATACAAATATGCCTATACATACAATTCCAATTACCATTCACAAGACAACAATAGTTATGAAGGGAGTAATAGCATTATTCATTTACTTTATTGCACAAAACTAATAACATGCTCTGCCAGCTAACCAAAGGAATAAACAGAAAAACATGATCAAAGTAAAAATTCAATTTCAATTCAAATTAGCTGTGAATAGAGTCTACAACAAAGCGCGCAAATTGCGAAATGATTTTTTCGTCTGTCTCTGCACTCGTTTGGCTAATCAATTACAACACAAAACACGGGTAACTCGGTTACCCGGGTCACCCGGGTTGCCCGGGAGCGGAACGAATTAACGGATGAATGTACGTGTATCCCATTTGCGAATGTAATCGAATTCGCGGATAAAAGTTTGCAATGTGAATATTTTAGTGTTGCGTTTGTATGTAGGGGGAGTGTCAGATTGCATGTTTGATGCAAATAGCCTACGGATATAAAATTTGGTTGCAAAAATAGTAGTTTTATCAGAGAACTTGATAAGATAAAAATCATACAACGAAACAAAACAAAATGTAAAAAAATGTACAAGCGACTTACCGTTTTACGCACAGTCCCCAGATAAATTACATTCGCCAGATAAAATTTTATTTTTACTATCTTTTTTCACAGGCATACTTATAAAAGAAAAGTACATCTAACCATGACATGTACATTCAAATCGTTGATATTTCAGCACTCTTACAAAAATGCTATCTTTACGGAGTAACTGACATGCTGTGAGTCTTAGTCACTCGATTAGTATTCGATACGAGGTGGTCAAGCAACCGAAAATATTTGCATGTTGAGATAGCCGTGTGGTGACGGCAATAAGAATACATTTGTCACCACCCCAACTCCTCCTGCGGGTGTCGTAAGAGTCGACTAAGGGATTGAAGTGTCACTGACCATTATTTGATAAAAGATTGATGATGGGCAGCAGCGTCATCACAGTGGACACATTACTGCGATCGCCAATCCGCTTGCCCAGCGGCGATTATGAGTATTTTCCTCCTAATGCGTTTATACGCATAGTTAATAAGAGGCCTACGTCCAGCAGTGGACTATCATAGGCTGATGATGGATGATGATGGTGCGAGCGACCAAGTGTTATTGCCAAGTCATAAATTTTCAATATTTTGAACCACGAATTCTTTGCATTGAAAATAAACAAAAGAGCGGAGTGCGCAAAAACAAGTGGCGACGTGTCCGGATTAGCCGCGATTTACCGTGATCACGGTTCTGACGGGCTGTCGGCAAGCTAGCTAATAAATACAATTACGTTTTACATTTATATACAAAACGTGACATTTCTACATGCTCGATGACGGTTCCTTTCTTCTGTGACAGGCGCTTTACATGAAATTTATCAGTAAGCGAACGGGTTCCTCTTTATTTCAAATTATATCGTATACTCGGTCCAATGATCTCTTGTCAATAAAAAAATAAAAAAGGCGGCAGACAAACATTTTTTGAACTTGTCGAATTTTTTGCATGTTTCGGAGAGCCTAGGTTCCCATTATCAAGCACTGAGCCACGATTCCCATACACGCTTCGCGACTCGCGCCAGTACGCGCCGCGCTAACATGTCGCGTGTAGTGACTAAATTATACGTGAGTTTAATCGTTGAATTATATTTATATAGTTATGATGTCTCACGATACTTTACTACTACTAAATTAGATTTTTCCTAACTAGTGCGCAAAAACGACATTTGCGCACGCTTCGCGCGCGGTAATTCCTCTTTTTGAAGCACTTGTTATGAATAAAATCGTCCCTTACACGTGCAAAAACTTTTTTTTGATTCGGGCGATTGCCGCCCTCGTTTCACTCGGGCTCCAACTTTCACCCTCGCCGAAAAAAAGTTTAGGTTACATGATGTACCTAGATTATATAAATTTAGTGTCTAGCATATAGTGCCGAGTAGATTTTTTAAATTAAATAAATTAAAAATAGAATACAGAAACACGGAGTTGGCTAATACAGATCAGAAGTCAATAAGTTCACTGCTACGATAGTCCGGGAGCTAAACTTTAACTTGTTCGAGAAAATTACATTAAATCCTACAGTATATTTATTTCAGGAATATTGTTCCCGCCTGAACCCTTCGACAAGCTCAGCTGGTCCTAGGTTTCCTAACACATTAAAACTTAGGTACAGGCATTGCACTCAGTAAATATGGGATAGGCACTAACCTGAGCAGACGGCTGTGACACACGAAGATTCCGGTCTTTCTTCAGCTGGCCAGCACTTCCTCGACCTTGGGAGCTCAGGAGGCACTAAATATCAACTGTTTTTCCACAGATTTCACCGAAATACCGATTTAGGAATATAAAAAGTGCGAGACGCACACGCGTTGCAGCCAACGCCCGATTTTAAGTGAATCACTCTAAGTTTTTTCACATCTACCGCCGAATTTGCTCGGCATTGACCCACCCTCATATTTAAAGATTACAATGCCTGAACATCCCCCCGCCTAACCAAGGCCTCCTTGGTTCCTAAGTTTCTATAGGTAGCCTACAAAGTTTAGAGACGGGTCTCAATAAGACGCCGTTCTGGGTTTTTACTTCCACAACGCGAATTACCCCATCCTTCGCAGGCAATAACTTAACTATGCGTCCGCGCTTCCAATGAAGAGTAGCCAAGTTATCTTCCTTTATTAAAACTAAATCATTAACCTTAGGGGGTTCCGTAAATGAGGTCCACTTATAACGTTGTTGAAGCGTATGAAGATACTCATTTTTAAACCGTCCCCAAAAATGTTGAGTCATCTTCTGTATACGTTGAAAACGTGATAAACGGGATTCTTTAACTTCCGTGAACGGATATTCCGGGAGGGCTACCAAAGGTTCCCCAATTAAAAAACTGCCCGGTGTTAAAACATTTAAGTCAGCCGGATCCGAACTTAGAGGGCACAACGGTCTGGAGTTCATCACGGCTTCGACCTTCGTGAAAAACGTAGTAAGTTCTTCGAATGTTAGCCGAGTCTCACCTAGCACGCGCCTAGCGTGAGTTTTTGCAGACTTAATCGCTGCTTCGAATAAACCGCCGTGATTTGGACTGGAAGGTGCATTGAAAAGCCACCTAATTTCGCGTTTGACGCATTCCCTGTCAATTTCAGGGTGATTATAACGTAAAAAGGAATACAAGTCCTTTAAGTATTTATTGGTACCCGTGTAATTCGTACCACAATCTGACCTTAGCAAATTTGGAAGTCCTCGCCGAGATACAAAACGCGTGAGTGCAGCTACGAAAGCTTCCACTGACAATTGACTAACAACTTCTAAGTGAACCGCCTTGGTACTCAAGCAAACGAAAATACAGAGGAAACATTTTTGTATTTTTGCGTTCCGAAGATTACTAGATTTTATATAGAACGGACCCCCAAAATCGGTCGCCGTGCCAAGAAATGCCCGAGTGCATTTAACCCGATCGGGGGGTAAGTCCGCCATGAAAGGTTGTACCGGTCGCGGATGTGATTTATAACACGGTATACATTTGAACGTGATATTCCGCGTGATTCGCCGAGCATTAACTATCCAGTATGTCCATGACAGAATAGATTCTAGTGTATTTGCCCCTACATGGCAGTACACTTTGTGGTAGTAGGTCACTAATAATTCCGTAAACCGATGTTTGCCAGGTAATAAAATTGGATGCCGTGCGTTATATGGCAGTTCGGAGGCATCAATTCTGCCGCCGACCCGAATTAAATTGTTATCGTCTAGAAACAAGTGTAACCGCCTTAATGAATTTTTTATGGGTTTATTTTCCCGTAATAACGATATCTCCGTTTTATAATGCTGATCTTGAACCAGCCGTATTAAGTGCGTAGTAGCGTCCCTACGCTCCGAAACCGATGTATGGATATTATTACATTTTTCCTTGTTTTTACAATTCCGAATAAACCGCAATATGTAAGCCGTGACATTTATTAATTTTTCAAACGAGCTGAACCGGTCAGCTAGGTTAAAATCAGAATCCGATAAGGTCGAAATATTGACCGTGGTAGTTCTTAGACCAGGTAATGTATCCGCCGGGAGATCAGAACAGTCATTAGGCCAATGAGTAGGTGCATCACTCAACCACCTCGGTTCCCACCACAGCGGATGATGCAGCAATTCGGCCGCCGTTGCACCGCGAGACGCGACATCAGCGCAGTTCAGTTCACTAGGAACGTGACGCCATTTCATACTCGTCTTGGACGTTATTATTTGTGAAACTCTGTTTCCTTCATACACCTGTAGTTTGTGCGGTGGAGTTTTGATCCATGCTAAAACTATTGTGCTATCGCACCAAGCAACCACTTCACTTAACCTAATATCGCGCTCTAGCGAGGAGGCGAGATGGTTAATAAGTGTGGTCAATAAAACCGCGCCGTTCAATTCCATTTTCGGAATAGTCCGTTTTGTTCTCAATGGGGCTAAACGGGATTTTGCCATGAGTAGCCGCACGAGAACCGTTCCGTCTGCGTTCACCGAACGTAAATAAACCGCCGCCGAAAAACCGAGAGAGGAACCGTCAGAAAATCCGTGAATAGCATACTGGGTACAACGATCTAATTTTAAGCACCTTGGTATTGATATGTTTCGCAAATTAGGCAAATCCGATAGTATTGCTTGCCAATTTTGTTCAATATCTGCAGGTACAGGAGCGTCCCATTCGACCTTGCATGAATTATCGAAAGTACCGAGAAGAGTTTGTAATAATAATTTAATTTTAAATACGACTGGAGAGACCCAGCCTAGAGGGTCGTATAACCGCGCCGCTAACGATAAGATACTTCGCCGCGTAACTACTCCTGGGTCTGGTAGACTTAACTGATAAGTAAACACGTCATATTTTGGATCCCATTGAATCCCCAAAACCTTAATAAAACTAGAACCGTCCATATCAGTATCAAACGAACGAGGAGTCTCGAGATGATCTGTCGGTAAACCATCTAAAAGTCTTGGCTCATTAGATGCCCATTTCCGTAATTCGTACCCGGCCGTATTCATGAGCGAAACAAGCTCATTCCGTATAGACAGCGCATCTTCTAATGTGTCAGCGTCTCCATTGAGGTCATCAACATAACTATTATTCCGTAGCAATTCAGACGCACGAGGGTACGTGTTCTGTTCATCGTTAGCTAACTGATGCAAACACCGAATAGCGACATAAGGACTCGATTTTAAACCGTAAGTGTTTGTTGTCAGTTCGTAAATAAGCAATGGTTCGTCAGGTGAAGCCCGCCAGAACACCAATTGATATTTCCGATCATCGGCATGTAGCCACGTTTGTCTAAACATCATTTTTACATCCGTGGTAAAAACAAAAAGTGGCAAACGAAAGTTGTTTATAATTTGGGTAATGTCACTTTGTAACCGTGGTCCCGAGTATAAACAGTCATTTAATGACGCGCCTGTTGTTGTTTGGACACTTCCGTCAAAAACAACCCTTATTTTTTGTCACCTGAATTTTTGAACACCCCGTGGTGTCCAAGGAAGTAATGTTCTTCCTTCGACTCGACATCGAAATTAGAAACCGCCATGTGTCCGAGTTCTAAATATTCAGACATAAATTTAATATATTTATCCCGGTATTCCGGTTGCCGTTTCATACGACGTTCTATAGCTAGGAATCGCCGTAATGCGATTTCCATAGAATCACCCAGCCGTTGATGACCCGGTATTAATGGTAGCCGAACAGTATATTTACCATCCACACCCCGCGACGTAGTTGTCGTAAACAAACTTTCACAGTCTAAATCCGCCGGATTAATAACAGCTGACGCCGGTGGTTCCTCACACCGCCAGAACCTTTCAACCGTTTGAATAAGCGTAAGTCCGACATAATTATTATTGACAGTCGATTCCGTATCATAGGTACCCGCCGCCGCCGACCGCACCGGACCGAAAACCGCGAAATCAAAAATTGTACCTAAAGCATAGGGACCTCCGGAACCCAGAACCACTATTTCACCCGTCAAGATTTGTCCCAAAATGTCACATCCGAAAATTATGTCAATATGTTTCATATTATGATCACCGCCCGAGAGTTTAATTTTTGCCGATAAAAATCGTAATCGTTCCGCCAAATAAGTCGTAAGTTTTTTTAATATAACCGCCGTAGCCGATAATAAACATTTACCCGATTTATCCGATTTAAAATGAAACTCAACAATATGAGTGCCGTCATTGCACGGCAGCTCGCCGACAACCGTAAGAGGTGTATTACTGTAATGTCGCCTTAATCCTAAATAACTTACTAAGTCACTTCGTACTAAAGTAGTTTGACTTCCCAAATCCAAAAGAGCCAAAGTTTGAACGAAATTTCCAGTAGCCGATTTAACTTCTACAACAACTGTAGGCAGTATAACATGTTTCACTAATTGAGGAACCGAGGCGACATTACTACTCTGTAATTGCTATAGTTGACCACTAGGCTGAGATCGCGAGTCGCGATAAATCATTGAACCCCGCATTTCCCTAGAATTTGAAGGGCCCGACTCCCGTTTTTCCGATTCCGATCTCCGCCGTTCATTTCGCTCGTTTATGTTACTAGATAAGTTTTCATATTCATAACTGCTCATCAATTTGCGCATACGGTTATCAACCCCATTGTCGCGCACGATTGGCGAACGCCGACCGCCGTTATCTGTGCGTTGTGAAACAGCCATTGCATGCCGCGAACGTTGCTCGTTATCTGCGGACGAGTCTGAGCGCGCAACCGACATTGTACAGAGTAACTTATGGTGACCGATGTTACCGCACCTATTACAGGGTACCTGACGCGTACATGTAGCCGCCGCATGATTTCCAAAGCATCGGAAACACAAACCGTTGTTTTTGACCCAATCCTTACGATTGTGATTAGAAATATCTGCAAACTTGTAACAACTACTTATGTTATGGCTCGATAATTGACAATAAGCGCAGGTAGTAATAACCTTACCCGAATTGTTATAGCGCGTATTCGACCATTCCGACTTAACATGATTGTTACGTTCCGACACATTATTATGTACCGTGCGCGCGGGTTTGCGTACATAATCGGGACTAGGGAGTACAGGTTCCGCCGAAGCCGTGTCTATTAATCTGCACTCGTTTTGTAAAAAATCCATTAACTGATCAAAAGTGGGCAACTCCAAGTTATTACCGCCGTATTTTTGTTCAAACCGCGTTTTAATATCTAAAGGCAGTTTTGTCAAGCTGATGTGTAATAGCATATAGCTCCATTGTTCTACCGGTAGTCCGAGATTGCTAAGTGCCCGCGTCGATTCTAATAATGGATTTAAGATTTTAGCCCTTAGGCCCAAGCATTTGTTAAGAACCGGTAAATGTAAAATCCGAGAGATATATGAATCCGCTTGTAATCGCTTATTTTCATAACGACCCTTCAATATATCCATTGCCGTATCTAAGGAACTATCTATCATTGGCAGGTGCCTTATAAGCGTTTGGGGTTCCTTTTCTAAATTTGAAAATAAATAATGGAATTTTTCCGTTTTCGATATATCTCGGCGGGATAACACTAGCGAGGTAAATAAGCTAATAAAGCTCGTCCATGAAAATACGTCACCGTCAAATGACGTTAAATTAATCCGAGGAAGCCGTGATGACGCAACACTTTCCGTGGGCAAGTGGGTACCATCCAAGTGCGGATAGGCCGCGGCCAGCGCATCCAGCTGGTTGTAGGCATCCGTGGCCTCTTTATACTTATCATCATAGCTAGCGACTACCTCCTCGCTCAGACCCCCGCATAATATATTTTCATACGCTTCCGTCAATCCGTTAAAATATTCCTCTAGCTTACGCAACCGTGCCGACATTACCGATGAAGTATAACTTTTGCTATTTATAATTTGCAAACTATTTTTAAACCAATCATACTTGATTTTAAATTTACTTTCGAAAACCTTTACCATTTTTACCGAAACCGAAACCTAATTTAAACCGTTAAACTGAACCGAATTATAAAAAGGCAAAAGCTAACGCCGAACAAAGAATTTACCGTTACAATATGGCTGCCCTAAGCTAATACGCCTTATAATGAAAACCTAATCCGTTTCGTACGGACCAAAATTTATGTTCCCGCCTGAACCCTTCGACAAGCTCAGCTGGTCCTAGGTTTCCTAACACATTAAAACTTAGGTACAGGCATTGCACTCAGTAAATATGGGATAGGCACTAACCTGAGCAGACGGCTGTGACACACGAAGATTCCGGTCTTTCTTCAGCTGGCCAGCACTTCCTCGACCTTGGGAGCTCAGGAGGCACTAAATATCAACTGTTTTTCCACAGATTTCACCGAAATACCGATTTAGGAATATAAAAAGTGCGAGACGCACACGCGTTGCAGCCAACGCCCGATTTTAAGTGAATCACTCTAAGTTTTTTCACATCTACCGCCGAATTTGCTCGGCATTGACCCACCCTCATATTTAAAGATTACAATGCCTGAACAAATATGATAAAACATCGTTTTGTGAATATATGAATCTAATTATCCCTGATAAATGTGTGGAGGTTTTTTCATAAAATCAATATTAAGATTTAATTGTTTAATAAAAAGAAACAATAAATCCTACAGTAGGGATTTATTATCCGAGGGGCCTAACTGAATATTTAAGACAATATTTTTAAAAGTCACCACTGAATAATCGTAGATATAGTCAGAAAAAATAAAATTATTTTTAAAATTCATAACAATCAAACAGAAATTAAACAAATGGTGATTTTTTACTATAATGACCCGACAATTATTATACTAATCCAAAGAAAAAAATTACGTCAGTGACTCAATGCTAACTATTTTTTTTACAGTTTTAACTGATTTACGTGCAGGCGCATTAATTCTACATTTTATTTTTTTAATGTACCTCTTGTCAATAATTAGTTGTGGCACAATACAAAAAAAATCCCCTATGTATACTCTAAGCATTTCCTACAATTTTCGAAATGGTTATTGTTAAAATAAATCGGAGCGGCGCTGACGTCATAAATGCGCGGCCGGCCGCAGGGCAGCGGATAAACGTAAGTGGGGTACTATGTAGACAGGACGGTGCGTCAAATTACAGAAGGAATTTCGTAGGAAGGAAGTAGAAACGTCTTAAATAAAAATTAGTTGTAAAATAAATAGGTATTAAGCAGTTTTTGAACTGACGATTAAAAATGTAGGCACCTATACAACTTGTAACATATTAGGGGCTTGTATTTAATTCCCGACGCAAAATGAGGTGTTACAATTATTCAAAAATGTATACAGGATGTGGCCTGTAATAAGAGCAATAAATGAAAACATAAACCCTTTAACTAATCAGTAATTAACTCCAAATGGTTTTAATTAATTAAAAACAAAAATATTTTTTCTATATTTTTCTAACAAAGTTAATCGACCCAGCAATGTACTGCAGACATTATGTGTCCAGTCGAACATTTGACATTGACATTTAGGTACTATCGGTTTCGCGTATTATTGAATCTAAATGAATCAGTATTGCTTATTAAACATACCTATCTACTTATTGATTACTTTGTCACTTTTTTAAACATTACGTAACAGATCACAATCTCAATTATCAGGTGTGAACTGACGAAATAACTAAATTAGTAAAACGCCATAAAGTGACTTCAAAACAATTTATTAAGTAAACGGTTACAACAAAAATAGTGCACTAATCACATATCTCATCGGGTGAACTCTTAACCACTCAACTTGCACTTAAATTAATTGAATTTGTAGACATAGGCACGACTACTATGATGTCGACGATACGATCTGCTTCTTTATTTGACTCCACTCTGACACGACATAACACGTACTGAGAACAGGATCTTGTCGAAACTAAGTAAGAATTTCACTGTTAATCTGGTTGGAAGTGAAAACCCACAGGTCACAGTCAGAACTGCATTTGGTATACGTTGCTTTGAGATGACAACAATAGTGCTTGGTTCTATTATCAACTCAGATAATATTCGTTGACACTTGTCAACGAATATTATCGTTAATATTATCGTCGTTTACACAATGATTGGCTTACTTTTCTTATTAATTATGTGCTTCGTGTGCATCGCAATTCGCAATTTTATAATTTCGATACCTTTGGGTTCAATTGTTGTAAAGGACATTTTGGCGAAAATGAGTTATATATACAGTTTTGTTCAGAATTTCAAGCGCTATCGATCTGTATAGTTAAAGTTTCGATATCTCTTAAAAAGTTGCCTTTACGACCAAGATTTTCTACTATGGACTTGCAAAAATAGCTTAGCGAATGGGGCGTAAATATCAAGTTATTTATTATAAATAATTTTCTGTGTCGTAAAGGAAATGTATAAATAAAAACAGTGTCGTAAGTGACCTAATACGTTATGTGATGTCCTTTACGCCCTTACTTTTTACGATTACTTTCTGTAGTTCTATGGCCAACTTGGGCTTAAAGAACAAGTTTTTTCTTCGTCGTCCTTTACGACCGGCACGAAAAATTAATTCTTATATTTCTTATACAATTACTATTAAATGATCCGGGTGGTAAAGGACCGAAGTCATTTTTGTTGTTGTTTATTACCATAAATTTGTTTGTACACCTACAAACAACTGTATGGGAAATATATTAACAGTTATTCATGTCAAATCAACATAATCCACATCCACACAACTTTTTAATCTAAGAGGGGACCGCTTTCGTAGTACACTAAAGGTAATCAGTAAACTGTAATCAGCCACTGTCCAAGTACCTAGCTTATACATAATATATATTATATGTGACAGTATTTCTGAATCTTCAGTAGAAATAAGTTGGAATAAAATAATATCTGAAGACGTTATAGTCGTATCTGGGAGTTAAATTCTAGAAATAGGTACAATCTGTGCCTTCAGTACCGGGGAACTTAACCCGTAGGTATTCCTAGTTCTTCTTTATTGTAAAGTCTTATAATTACTACCTGTGTCACATCACATAAGCATGAACTACTTGAACAGTTGCTTATTAAACTTTACTATTACCATTACCTAGTGTTTGTTGTTTACATATACTACGAAACCGTACCACGTTGCCGTGTGATGACGGTAGTAAGAATACATTTGTCACCACCCCAACTATTCCGTAATAAGAGTTGGCTAAGAGTTTTAAGTGTCACTGACCATTTATTTGTCGAAGATTGATGATGGGCAGAAGCATCATGATAGTGGACACAGTACTGCGATCGCCAACCCATTTGCCCAGCGTGGCGATTATGGGCATTTGCCTCCTAATGCGTTCATATGCATAGGCTAGGGAAAGGCCGTTGTTCAGCAGTGGAATGATATAGGCTGATGATGACACTTACATAACTACGAAAGTGTTTCCCTGCTAGAAGTAAGTAATAGTTTAATACGTTTAAATTACTATTGAGACAGCGCAGCACTGAAACAATAAGTTTAAAATTGTTGCAAACATGTTATATAGTTTTGAAACAAACAGTGTTTCTATACTTATAAGTTGTCTAGTTCTTTGTTATGACTAGATATTTAGAGAAAATATACTACAACTCTAATTCGGCTTTCATTCCCCATATTTCCTACGTTTTTATAAATGTTTTAAATGTGTTTTGAGCAAAATAAGCGGAAAACAGTCGCTATTTGTACCATTTTGACTACATTTACGCCCCAAATTTGTAAGAAATTTATCTAAGACCGTCACTTACGACCCTATTAACTCTAATTGCTCAAAAAATCGTGGGTGTAAAGGGCATACATAGCATTTTGACGTGTCCTTTACAACATCTAACTTCTAAGCCGTTTAGCTTATCACTACGATTGCTACACCAGGTCAAAGATACCAACAATCTACATTGTTTTCATGTACACATCACAAATATAGGTCAAAAAACAAAAAAGTTATTGACAGTTTTCTAAAAAAAAAATAGTTTTTTGCTTCTCCTGAAAACCTGCATTTTGTCCTTTACGACAATTGAACCCAAAGGTATCGATTTATTTTATTATTTTTGGTAATGTTTTGATATAACAACTTTACGTAAATTGTCATTATGTTGTAATAGTAGAGAAAGTGACTTCACATAAAAAAGTTCGCATTTACAACTGCATGGTGTATGGCTTCGAATGCAAAGATACCACTACTAAATTGTGCACTAAAGAGTAAAACAAAAACGGTCTTCGTGAGATGACTCCTGTCAGAATTGTGTCCCTTTCTATTGAAATGACCATGGCCAAACAAAACACGGGACAAATGGCTTATAAAATGATTGTGTAAATATCCGGGGGCTTAGCATATCTTGTGTGTGACTGAAACACTCGGCTTTCTCGTGGATACCCGTCCCTATTGGACTATATTGATTAAAAAGAGACGAAAAAAGAAAAGGACAGGCCGAGTGATGTTGTCATTGTCAAACAGAAGGTACAGTCGCGAACCGGGATTGTTGAGTCACTTGTTACAGTTCGTAAATTAGTCGGTACACAATACTGATCGGGATCGATTCGTTATTAACGACTTTTGCCGAAATCTGTTCACCAATGACGTAGACGTTACTATGGTTAAATAATAACAAAACTCAGTTAGCCAATGGCCGAGTCCGCGAATTCCACGGATGCTGACGTTGCTATGGTTACATTATAACAAAACTCGGGTGGCCAATGACCGATCCCGCGAGTTACACGGATGCTGACGTCGCTATGGCTACTTCATAACAAAGCTTGATTAACCAATGACCGATCACGGTTTTACCGGAAACTGATATTTTTATGGTTACCTTATAACTGTCCTGTCTTAGGTAAAGCAAAGGGACTGCTATAAATATGCCATGTGCGGCTTAGCAAATCTTGTGTTAGACAGCAACTGGCAGATACCCACCTCTTTTCGATTGTAATGATTAAAAAGTTTTCTACCAGTTCTTCTAGTCTAAAAGATTGTTTTAGGTATCCGACAAGACGTTAGACAAGGACACCATAGCATCAGTAAACTTCTCGTCAGGACCGTATGCGAGGTGGCATAATGTTTTTATTTCGAAAAATTTGTCGCATAACAACTTTACGCCGAAAAATGTATGGCATAAACATTGTTGCGCATATTTTTGTTATGACGAAATTGTTAATCCTAACTTGGTTGTTCCTAAATATTGTTTGTCCTAATGATCTTTGTGTCTAATGTATATGTATCGAAAAATTATTGTTCATAATGGTGATGTTCCTACTATAACACATTTAGTTTTAGTACATTAAATATAATGTACTAAAACTGATTACCTACCTTTAACTAATAAAAAAAATAATTGATTCCTGAATAATGATTACTGAATAATTAGCCCTGTTGTCCAAAGAATTTAAGTGAGCAATTTTGACCTGGGAACCGGTCGACGAAGCCCCGCTGCGCGGGGCTTCTATTTCCGCTCTAAGGAATAAAAGGTACCTAACGAACCTATCCAGGTTAAGGTAGGGGAAGGTTCAGATTATTTCTTTTTTAATGCGGGGGCTTCGCCCCCCGAGCCCCCCTGGTGGAGGCTTCGCCCCCCGTCCCCCCTTTTTTTGGTTTTGTAAGTATGAGGATGTGTAAACAATTGATTAAAAATACTTAAGTATTTAAAGACTACGCCATTCACTCCGCCCTAGCTTCGAAATCTAACCAATCCACGTCGGTTTTACCCTAGTTTATTACTTGAATATTTTTTTAACCATTCACCCTGTTGTTCAAATGTTTTGCATGCTGTTATTAAAATGCCTGTTTGAATGAAATTTCGGACATGATAAAAGTAGGCGCAGTGAAAATTGACAGTTCGAGTAGTAGGGAAAACAATATTTATTACAATGAACATTAGGATTATTATGCTTTAGGTCATTTGACGTTCGAGTAATGAATATTAGAATAAATATGGTGTAGGTATTTTAAACGTGTATGCGCAAAATTAAGTAGGCTAAACAAGTAGTATGCCATGTAACATTATGCCAAACATTCTCGGCCAAAAAATTTTAGGACAATCGACGTTATGCGACACGACAGGCACCCCTCTACAGTACAAAACAGTCGTTGGTGGGTCTAGCACATCTTGTGTTTGATAGTCACTCACGGCCTTCTCGCGGCTTTTTTAATCAATACAATCAAAACGAGACGAGTAGCCGCGACAATTTCGCGAGCGGCAATCAAACCCAAGATGTGCTAGGTTCGCTGTCTTTTTCGAGGTGTCATTGTAAACTTCCGATGATAAAGTAAAAACCTCTTTGTTGCTAGGGCATCTTTTTGGAGAATTTTAAAACAAACTTGTCAAAATAAACGTGTTATCACGCGATTAGTTGTTCTTTATACCTGGGCTTAAGAACTAGTTTCGATTGAGTAGATTATGAAACTTCGCCTCGGTACCAAGAAACCACCTTGTACCAAGACATCTAACGATCGTTAACGACAATTTAACGATGGTTAAATACATTGATTATGTATTGCAACTTTGAAGTGCTATATCTCAGAGTTGGTTAACTTTGAAGCATCATGATAAGGTCTAGGTAATTGCGTATAGTCCAAAGATTCATCGCTTAAATTTAAAGCTCCTATTATTGGCCACACCCTGTATATATAACTATACCTCTCTCTTTCACGCACAGCGCACGGCATCGCCGCACACGTATCGTAGGCACATGCGCGGGAAGGCGGGATTTAAAAAATATTCGTTTTAAGATTATAGCTGTTAATGTCAATTGCTCGTAAAAGCACTTAA
>JALPQI010017713.1:0-26468 GCA_025490895.1 Thaumatotibia leucotreta | reverse complement strand
CACTCGCGTTCAGTGAATACGGGTCAGGTGGAATTTTTCATAGAAAATACTGGAAACATTCTGATAACAAATATTTATAATACAAGTGGCGTTTTTAACATCAGATTGTATTGGAATATCCCTGAAGTTTTCACCTGATCCGAAAAACACGAAATTTTATCGTCAGATGACTCCGTCGATATAAAATAGCAACTCATGATTAAAAAACTTACCATACATTTGAGGTGGTTTTTTTAAACGGTCTACAAACCGACCTAACGACAATTTTAAAGTTTATGGATTTATTTATAAATTTAGGGAAATTCCAATACAGCCTGTTTTAAAAATAGATTTTACCTACACTATAAATATTTTGAAAAAATATTTGAAATCTGCATGTTCGCATTACTTTCTATGAAAAAAACCACCTGACCCGTATTCATTGACCGAGTGTGTATTTAATTACACATTAAATGTCGAAAAATGGTACATATACGTAAATATAGGATGCCACACGGCGATTTCGTTTCGTTACCGGTTTTCAGTTGCGAGCTGCGGTGTGGTCGCGCCTTTAGATGTTAAAACGTCAACAGAAAATTAGGGCTGTTTTAGAAATTTAAAAAGGTCGTCAAAATAATTCATAGTAAATACTAGTGCACTCACGTCACTTATTCTATTTGAAGCATTTTGTTGGTCTCCGCAACTCAGACGGTAGTTATCCTGCCTGCGAAGTTTAAGGTACCGGGTTCGAATTCCGGAATTGCATAAAGAAATCGATTCCTATTATCAATTGCCAAACATTTATACAAAGTTAAGGGCATTTAATGAAAACAACATTTAAGGTCATAATTTTTGTGTTACTAATTTTAATTCTGGGTGTCGTAAGAGTTATTGAAGATTGATGTTGGGCAGCAGCGTCATCGTAATGGAGACAATACTGCGATCGCCAACCCGCTTGTCCAGCGTGGCGATTACGGGCAGTACCTTCTAATGTGTCCATACGCATAAGTAATAGGAGAAGCCTACGTCCAGCAGTGGTGTAAGATATGCCCATGATGTGTGTGTGTGTGATGTGAAAAAAGAAGCTTAATTTGTGTACCTAATAACTTTTCGCAGTGAAAATAGGAAGCAAATTCAAATGTTCCATGAGCGCACGTTAAGGCCCGGCCACGACATTGGTCTAAGGCGAACAGTGGCGAGCGAATCCATAGTTGGTACGAGATGCCGATATGAGAACTCCCTCTCGCACGTATGGTTATCCGCTAAGCCGGTCGCCTTAAACCAATGTCGTGGCCGCAGCAGCATTAGGGTGCGGCTATACTGACGCGGAGAGGAGCGGAGATGTGCAAAATTGGCCAATGAGACCGCATCACAGTGTTTCGAATTTTGAATTTGAAGAATGTAATTGGTCAAGTTTGCACATCTTCGCTTCTCTTCGCGTCAGTGGAGCCGCTTAGGCTTTCACATTTTAACGATGGTTTTTGTTCGCAGGATTGGGTGATGGTCCTGACGCACCGCGACCACCAGCCGAAGCCGGACCCTGGCGGGGAGCTGCAGATCATGCTGCCGTCACCGCTGGACAAGAACGCCGGCGAGGTCTGCCTGCTGGCTGAGAGCCCGTTCAGGATCCTACGCGTGAGTCCCCTGGTCCCTCATAGGTAGCACCAGCCGAAGCCGGACCCTGGCCGGGAGCAGCAGTGTTATTCACTAAGGAAACCGCCTTGCTGTCAGCGCTGCGGCAGCGTCCAGCCTAAAAATGGTATTAACTAATGTACTTTAAACGACACTAGTGCTCGGCGACGAATGCGGCGTGAGCTGGAACTACACTGCGTCGAGAGTTTGACGTTTAAAGTACGAACTTCGTATTCTCTAACGAAAAACAGCGACGAACTCGCCCACAACCTCGCTCACAGCCTCGATTCCTAATGCCAAATAAAACAGCTAGGATTTTAGACAAGGTCTTGATGTCGAGCTCGTTGACGAACGCAGCGTCGAATGTGTGAATAAGAGAATAGCATAGCTGCAGATTATGCTGCTGGCACCGCTGGACAAGAACGCCGGCGTGTGAGTTCCCTGAAAATTTGTTGCGTTAGTCAATATGTTAAGATATTCTTGATAGTTACTAAACTTAGTAGAAGAAGAAGAAATAATTCATTCGTAACACATAGTAAAAAGGACAAAGCGGATATGACAGTATACAAAAAAGGTGCCACAAAATGGTCATCTAAGCATGTTGGTGGCGTCAGCTAGCGCTGATCTTCCGATGAAACCATCAAGTGAAAGTAGTAGTAGTGTAGAACTTAACTGGAAAATGAAGTGTCCCCCTGTAATTGGGGTATACAGGGTGGCCCATTCAAATCGGTCAGTATGAGAAAGTCTGAAACTATAAGACATAGGAACCATGTCATCAATTTTAATAATAAGGAATACTGCGTTGATAAATACAAAAAAAAATTACACAATAAACACCTAGTAAAATAAATTTAAGTACGTGAAAACAATGAATTACATTCATTTTAGACATCATGTTTCTTAGAGACATTTACTGCTTAAGACCTACACAAACGATAGGTATCTGAATAGAAATAGTGTAATTTATTTTTTCAAAACAACCGGGTTCGATTCCCTAGCTGGGTACAGTTTTTTTAATGTATGAATGCAGTTTTTCTTTTTATCAAATTTGGTGACGTGGTTCCTAAGAACAAATCCTCGTATGTCTTATAGTTTCCGACTTTCCCATACTGACCGATTTGATTGGGCCACCCTGTATAGATAATTACCACTTATTCCATGTAAAGTTGCTTTATGTTCTTTGTTTGTGTCCAGTATAATAAATAAAAGAGGCACCTACACATGCATGAACTTTAAAAAAAACCGGTCAAAAGCATGTCGCCATGCTCAGTTTAGTGTTCTGTAGTTATTCAGAAACGACTGGACAGAGTATGTTTGAAATAGTTTTATTTTGAAGTATTTTATTCACTTTGTCGGCGTGATCAGTGTACCTGTATCAAATTGCATATTTCTAGTACAATTTAACTGAGCTATGACAGACGGACATGGCGAAAGTATAAGTGTTTATTACGGAGCCCTTATAGTTTGTGACGTTATTTTAGCTTTCGTAGTAAAAGTATTGTACATATTATGCTTATTTTATAACTGGTTGCATAAACAAAGGTACTTCATAAATTTTAAATATTGGATATCATATGCCAAAGAAAAAACGACCAAGATCACCAACATCCGAGGTGGGAATCGAACCCAATAATTCTCGATTTTAATCGATAATTTGATTTGTGTTTTCACAATTACTTTAATAGTATTTACATCGTTTAACTACCGCATACATAGCGTTTCATAAATTAATCTAAGGTTGATTATTATCATTATCATTGTTGACGTATTGACGAGACAACTTGCACAACAAATAATATTATTAACATATTATTGCGTCTGGCAACAAAACCGTGACATCATTATTTTGCACATACTCGTATAAAAGAATCATGTATGTATTAGTTAATGTCCCCACTCGAGATAACACTTATCGCGTGATCCGCTAAATTGAGCTTATTTCAACGATAAAAAGCTTTGTTAGACAAAATAAAACTTTTGTAAAAACAATGGTTTAAGTTTTATTAGGCATTTGATTAGAGAAAGTAGGCAATGATAAATTGTAAAGATTGTTAAAAAAACCGGCCAAAGCATGTCGGGTCCCGTAGTTGTTCGAAAACGGCTGGGCCGATTATGTTCGAAATAGTTTTATTTTAAAACATTCTATAAGCGCATTTATTCTTTTTTATTCTGGAACAGTTATATCAGAAAATATGAACTATAGAAGAAACTTTCTTTTGGTGCCCTTTATTCTTTTTCAAATACCTATTTAACGATAGGTACCCCACACTATAGGATTACAGCAAAAAAAAAAACATTCTTTACGAATAGGAGAGGTAACCTTTTAAATAAGTTATTCTACCACTATGTCGGCTTAATTAATATGGATACTTGTACCTAATTGCAGATTTCTAGTACTAAGTCACCGAGCTATGTTGCAGATAGACAGACAGACGGACAGACGGACATGGCGAAACTGCAAGGGTTCCTTGTTTATGAAGGGATCCAAAAAAGGCGTTTGAGGTTTTCGGTTGTTTATTAAGCACTGTCACTATGTACTCGTATCTAATACTAAAAACTGTAACTTTAAATTGAGGCAATACACTTTCCCCCTTATTCATAAACGTCTGCTAACTTAACAAGCCGCTAATAATTGTTTGTCCCTTTCGGTCTTATCAATGTGCTCAAAAGCAAAAGGGACAAACGATTATTAGCGGCTTGTTAAGTTAGCAAACGTTTATGAATAAGGGGGTATATAATATTTTGTTTCTGTCGCGCTTAAAGTTTGTATAAGAGTTTAATGTAGAAATTATATTTCTGTTTTATCTCACAGTTCACCCCGCAGATATAGGAAATTTCAACAGAGTTGAGGTGATTCATTACACACACATCCAAATGAAGTACTAATTGAAAAAAAAAATGAAAAAATGAATGACTTGCGTCAAAATATTAAAGCAAATCCCTTGAACAAACTTTTTGGTCAATCTTACAGTTGCAATTGAGTTTGCTGTTAGTACAAAAAAATAACACTAATTTCAAATTCCCCGTGTGTTTACATCACATGTTGATGGATCTATAGATAGCGAGTTACTAAAATGCGGGTCCTACTTACGAATTCTTGTTTAGTCACTATCAGATTTATAAAGGTGGATTTACACGAAACGAGCGAATGCTCATTCTATTCCCCACTCTATGAAATTCGTTCGTTACACAAAACGTAATTCGTCGAAATTCGTTGATTTCGTAGAGTGGGGGATAGAATGAGCATTCGCTGGTTTGTTCTAATTCAACCTTCAGAGTGGCTACGGCGCTCAAAATCCCGCGCCCAGTTCAAGGCAGCCATTATAAATTTATAAAAAACAAAACTTGCAGAAAATTTAAATACCTAACTATTTTTTTGTTCCTTTGTTGCATTAGTTTAGGTTTATGCACGTATGTTTAGTGTAACTTAATTTTGTGTTAATCGTAATTTGCATGTTAGTAAATTTTCTTAGTATTGTATATTATGTTCTCAGTAAGATACGTATATGGAAGCATTTGTATTCAAGAACGTTTGAACCTATTAATTTAAGTTTTGTTCATCACATGTATGAATCCGTGATACTTATCTCCTAATAAATAAATTAATATATGTATTTATTTTGTCATACAATTTCTGGCAGTAAAAAAGAGTTATTATTTTTTCTATGGGCAGCCAACTATTTGCATCTACTTTTTTGAATTTGTTTCAACTTTTTCCTCGCTGGCTTGGTGGCCAGAATATAAATATAAAGTATAAAGTTTCAGTGTTGTTCTGTATCCGCCCCCTTGTTTACCACATTCGTGATATTTAAAAATATGCTTTAATGCTACGTCATTTAATGCGAATAATATCGTTTAACACTCAGTTGTGTCCACAATGCCAATTATCGTTTGTGTTCCGATAATACCAAACCCTTGTTCGGAAGATAACAGTTTCACTGCCAATGACAGTGTGGCCGCAGCTTTCCGCCGAAAGTGTTGGGTTCGCGAATTTTATAGATAACTATTACCTACGGTCGATTGTAAAACTCTGTATTCGAATAGCGATGAAAATTACACGAACGATACATGTAGGTATCTTTCAAAGAACCCTGTACTTTTCAATAAAATTCAGTATCTTTCGTTACGGATCTTCGATTGAAATTTTTGCGTCTTTCAGTTTTGTACATGTCAAATAAATTATAACATAGGTATTTTTCGCATTTTTATATTATATTGTCAGTTAGCTAAATAGGTTGAAATTATCAATTATGACGAAATACTTACAAATTGGAATCATTCATCTATGGACCACGTGATGTGAACGTGAAATGGAGTCTATTTGCGTGAAATGCACACTAACGTCAGTTATTTTCGAAAGTTACATGTAATTTATAGGAAAGATTCGAAACTTTAGAAAGAAACAATTAATCTTTCGCCATTTTCATCGCTTATTCGAAACTTTAGGTTTAGAAGCGTTCAAAGCTGATGCATTTATTTACAAGTGAGAAAAGTAACGGTGGGATGGACCACCGGTTTAAGTAGTCACCAGCCAGCGATGTCGCGATGTGGATATTCAGAAGAGCTCAGACTTTGCCGACTCTGCCAGTGCCGCACTGCCGATGGACCCAGGTAGGAATGTAATAAGATAATAATATTTTAACCTATACAATAATGTCCCACTGCTGGGCCCAGGCTCTCATACAGGGCGTCCCAAAGTTATGGGACATGAAAGGGAAGTACCTTAAATATCGTAGATAGGATATTTTGCTGAAAGAAGACTTTATTTTATTTTGAAAATTAAATAATACTGCATTCAAAAAAATCCAAAAAAAAAATTGCTTTTCGAGGCATCGAACCTACTTTAATACAAAAAAATTTTTTTTCGTAATATTTTGATGTAATTCGAAAGAATGGATAAAAATTCACAATTTTTCTTAAGAAACATATCTAAAACTAAAAGAATAAACAAACAAGTTTGGTTCAAAATTCTAAAAAAAAAGTAGTTCGTTTGATTTCCGGGTGAAGCAAGTACATAATTTTATGAAAAACTTTGAATGCACTATTACTAAATTTTAAAAATAACATAAAGTCTTCTTTCGGCAAAATACACTATCTACGATATTTAAGGTACTTATACTTACCCTTCATGTCCCTTAACTTTGGGACGCCATGTATATGAGAGGGATTGGGCTATAATCCCCGCGCTGGCCCTAAGTGGGTTGGGAACTCATTGGTACGACCCAGGATTTGAACCCACGACCTCCGAAATATAAAGTCAAACGTGTAAACCACTGAGTTACCACCGCTTCAGGTAGGAATACTTTCGGGCAAATTTATAACACTGTACCGATACCATCGGTATGTTATTATATTTACTAATGAAGTAGATTAATTTAAGCGTCCACGTATCTTCGTACAAGCCTTTAACTTTTCCACACAAACGTATTCCTCTATTTGCTCCCTGGATATTAACATTTTAGCAATTTTTGCACTAAAATCTGCTTTTAAAAAGAACATTATCTAACTGATATAATTTTATTCACCGTTTTTTTTTTTGGGTAGGTTACTTGTAACGTGAAGATGTTTTTGCTGATATCCTATAGTGTGCGATATCGCCGAAAAGGTTTGTTAAAAAAAGTGTCTCAAAGAAAAGTCTTATTAGAGTCAATATTTTTGGATATACCCGCTCTAGAATAAAAAAAAAACTTAAGTCGCACTTCTTCTCATTTTTGATCCGTGGGTCCAAAAAATATGAAAAAAAAAACATAAATAGTGATCTTAGAGGAGACTTTACAGTAAAACTATTTCGAATATGATCGGCCCAGCCGTTTATGAACAACTACGGAACTCTACACTGAGTACGGCTTGACATGCTCTTGGCCGGTTTTTCCTTACAAAAAAAACATGTATTAAAAGATATATTTTTTTCGATAAGCCTATTCGACATTGCCGTCTGGTGTAGTTTTACGGAACTAAAGGGCTTTGCTGCCCACTGACCGCTGTAAGTTGTGTGGGAAATGACGCTAGATGGCGCCACATAACGCGGACACTTCATTATTTTGATAAATGCTGAGCTATTATTGAGTACAGTCGGCAATATACACTTGTATGTATTTCGGAGGCCTAGTCGGTAGTGTGCTTACGAAGCAGGAGGTCCCAGGTTCGATTTTATATAACCGTGAACCGGCAATTTACAAACCGGATCAAAAACTTAATTCGCCCAAAAACACTTAAACACACGTAAAAGCAATAGGCAGGTCCTATTTCCAAGTTCTGGGATTGAGCCAAAGGATATGGGTTGCTTCCCGTGTTTATTGATTCTTAATGTATTCCGTTCCATCACCAAAGTCTTTGAGCGATTTTCTAGAAGAGTACTCACTCAGACTCCATATATTATTAATCAGATCGGACAAATGTGCGTCATTGTTCGCAATAATATGGACATGACTCCAAAGTTGATTAGATAATGTAATATTTATTGGCGTCAGCCTCCGTAGCCTAGTTGGTAGTGACCCAGCCTCCGAAGCTGGAAGTTCCGGGTTTGAATCCCGGCAAAGGCATTATTTCTGCACTTATTTAGCACGAGTATTTTGTTCCTTGGTCGTGTCAAAGCCATGGCTTTGCATGTATTTAAATATCTAAATGTATTTGTAGGTATATCCTGGTGGGTACCACATATTAGTTAAGATAGCCGTGGGAGTAGGGCGGTTTATGTAAGATGTCCCAAGATATTTGTATATTTATTTTAATTAAAAAAAAAAAAAAAAAAAATATCTTGGGACATCTCACACAAATCGACCTAGTCCCACGGTAAGCTCAATTAAGGCTTGTGATGTGGGTACCAGGCGACGATATATATAATAGATATTATACATATAGATACTTAAATACATACACAGCCATGACCAAGGAACAAATATTTGTGATAAATAAATACACAAAGACTGCCCTCGCCGGGATTCGAACCCGGAACCTCCAGCTTCGTAGGCAGGGTCACTACCAACTAGGGTACGGAGGCTGACATTTTGTTATTTATTTTTGTAAAGTTCACCTTTGGAAACGGAATTTGAAGAAATTAATCGTTTAATTGTTAATTTAATCAACTTTTGAGTTATGCCCATAATTATTATTGCCAACAATGTGGCACATTTGGTATAGTTTTATTTTGAAGTATTCTATAAACCCACTATTCATGATTTTTCCATATTTAGGGCATGAATTTTCATAGAGAGGCTGGGGTCCATTTTTAGGGTTCCGTAGCCAAAATGGCAAAAACGGAACCCTTATAGATTCGTCATGTCCGTCGGTCCGTCTGTCCGTCTGTCCGTCTGTCACAGCCGATTTACTCGGAAACTGTAAATGCTACAGTGATGAAATTTGGTAAAAATATGTGTTGTATGGACGGCTACAAAATTATGATACTATATTGTAAAAAAAACAATTGGTGTTGGGGCCCTCCATACATGTAACTGACGGATAGACATTTTTTTAGATGTATATAAGCGTTTGATGTATCAATAGAAAGGTCTTTGAAAATATATGTTACATTTTTATTCAAGCGAACTGTTTTCGAGATATCAGCTGTCAAAGACTGAAAAATGTGTCCCCCCATCTATTTTTTAAACTACGTGGTATACAATTTAAAAAATATATGTTATGCATATTAATAAACTCTATCAACGATTTTTGATTTCATTAAATTATCTCTTATAGTTTTTGAGATAGGTTGATTTAACTGTATTTTTTTAATGATAATGGTACGGAACCCGTCGCGCGCGAGTCCAACTCGCACTTGGCCGGTTTTTTTTTAATTCTGGAGTGTTTTGAAAATATTGAATTTAGAAATAAGCTTTCTTTAGTAACCTGTAAGTCTTCTTTGAGCAAAATACCCTATTTACGATATTTAAGATGCATTCCCTTCATGTCCCATAATTTTGGGACACCCTGTATGTGTATATGTGGCATTTTGCGTGTATCAATATATTGTTCTTTCTAAATCGTATACCGTTCCACGCGTCTGAATGCGCTCTTTAATCTTGTTTGAACAAATTATGAGCCGCGAACTGTGGCGGGAGCGACTTTAAATTAGTTTTTGGCTTTACAAGAGATTGTATTGGTTAGTTTTAATAGTTTTTAAATTGTACACGAGAGCTGCGTGGATTTTAAAAGATCGGTTACAAAAAAACGTACATAGTTAAGTTAAGGATGTATGTAGGTTTCCTCACGATGTTTTCCTTCGCCGAAAGCTAATGGTAAATATCATCTGATATTCCGTACATAAGTTTCGGAAAAACTCATTGGTATTATCAAACTGCGATTAGAATGGGATTCGAAAGTACTGTTGACACGATAGTGTATAAGTCAATCAAGGATATATTTATAGCTTTTTTCATGTATTCATAGTTTAAGTGCAGAGACTTGCAGACAATAGATTAATTAATCACTCACTACATCTGTAAACATATCTTTTCTTAGAAAATGATGTGTCATTTGTTGTGTCAACAGTACTTTCAAATCCCTTTATGATTCCGGTTTGATAATACGAGCCAGGATTTGAACCCACGAGATTGAAAGTCAAACGTCTAAACCACTGAGCTACCACCGCTTCCTGCATACATCCGCGAAGAAATTCAAAGGTGTATGTGAACCCGCTTAGGGCCAGCGTGGGGACTATAGCCCAATCCCTCTCATATATAAGAGGAGGCCTGTGCCCAGCAATGCGACATTATATAGGCTAAAATATTATTATATTATATAGTTAAGGCCTAAAAATCAAAACAATGAACACGATCAAGTCAATTGTGTTATGAAACTTGTGAAAGTTAGTCATGCAAATATAGTCATAGTCATAAAAAATACAGGGTATACCACAAGATACAGGGTGTAATGGATAAGTGTAAACAGGCCATAATTCCGTAAATATTAGAGATATCAGGAAACTTTAAACTGATATCGAAAGTACGTTACCCAACGAGTAAAATTGCATTATTAACTTTTTCTAAATAGATGAGGTAATATTAAAAATACTAACTTAAAACGCTCCCATACATTTAGTATGACGACTTACAGCCTTAAAGAATGTCGGGTGTTGTAGGAGATAAAAATGTTAGAGATTCGTTATTTGTAGGAATACATTGTAGTAAAATAATAATACTACCGTTTATGAAATAATTAATATAACATTTATTCTTAATAAAAAAATATTCGTATTAAACTAGTCTTTGAATGAACAGTTACGTACTAAATGTAATGGAGGGTTAGAAGTTAATATTTGAGATATTTCTGATTTTATTTCAAAAAAGTTATTAGTGTAATTTTACTCGTTGGGTAATGTACTTTCGATATCAGTTAATTTTTTTCTGATATCTCTCATATTTACGGAATTATGGCCTGTAAACACTTATCGATTACACCCTGTATGTTGTGGTATACCCTGTCCAACAACCTTCGGCAGTAGTAAAAGGGGGCAAATGTAAAAGATATAAGGTTCGTATTGTTGATCGCTCATAGAAAGTGTATTTGACACCCTTTTTAGTGACAAAAGTTTTACATAAAATTTAACTTCATAACACAAAAATGATGACATAAATTTCGGTTTCATTAAAGTCTTTTCACCATGCACAAAGTTTTAGCATTCCAATACATAAATAAATAAATATCTTGGGACATCTTACACAAATCGACCTAGTCCCACGGTAAGCTCAATTAAGCCTTGTGATGTGGGTATCAGTCGACGATATATATAATAGATAGATACATACAGATACTTAAATACCTAGACAGCCATGACTAAGGAACAATTATTTGTGATAAATAAATACACAAATAATGCCTTCGCCGGGATTCGAACCCGGAACCTCCAGCTTTGTAGGCAGGGTAACTACCGACTAGGCTACGGAGGCTGACAAAAATATTACACTCCTTTTTTGGGCAGTTGTACAACCTAAATATAACATTATTTTTAAATTAATATTTACAGGATAGGTAGAAGCCATTGTAACATTTGCTTATGTTTGTGAACGTCATTAGCGGAATATCCCAAAATCTTCAGTTCTATGAATACCTATTTCTGGCTTTAATGAATCCTTTCCACTACATTTTCTAAATGATTCCACGAATCTAAAGGACGTTGACTGTGTAGTCTACTCGTAATAGTAAATTACATTGCAAATAAATTTTCGTCAAAATTGACATACTTGATACTATTGTATTTTTTTTTGACATTCTATCTCAAGGTGCATTTAGACCACACGAGCATTCGCTCATTCTATCCCCCACTCTACGGAATTCGTACGTTACACAAAACGTGATTAGTCGAAATTCGTTGATTTCGTAGAGTGGGGGATAAGTATTAAAATGCGTTCTCATCTTGACATAATTATATCAGCCTTCGTAGCCTAGTTGGTAGTGACCCTGCCTACGAAGCTGGAGATTCCGGGTTCCAATCCTGGCGAGGGCATTATTTGTGTATTTATTTATCACAAATATTTGTTCCTTGGTCAATAATGGTCATGGATATCTATGTATTTAAGTATTTATATTTATCTATCTATTATATATATCGTCGCCTAGTACCGACATCACAAGCCTTAATTGTGCTTACCGTGGGACTAGGTCGTATTGTAAGATGTCCCAAAATACTTATATTTATTAATTGATTTATCCACGCTGGTTGTTACTTTGTATTGCACATTGGGCGGCATGAGGTTAATAGAATTTTTTATATAACACGCTGTTTTTGCCGTGGTGCCCGAGGCTTCTGCGCAAATAACGGAATGAAATTGGATTGTTTTTATTGAGAAAATAATTCACCGCAAATGGTTGATTTATTTATGTGGTTATATAACATTGTTTACTTGTAATACTGTTAGGAAAAGATGGTTAAATAATAGGTAAAATTTAGTAAACATAAATACCTCTTGTATAGTCATTACGTAAATATCGTAACGTCAGGACCCTTCAAAAATATCTGAACACGCTTCTATCGATATGACATTAAAGGCGTGTTCAGATATTTTTGATCGCTCCGGACGTTACGATATATCTGAGCGGAAAGAGTGCTCACAAACATCTAATGAGGGGCCAAAACCACGAAACCACAAGCGTAAAATTTTACAATATTGACAATTTTTTGTATGTGAATTTATACAATATTATAGAATTGAACGCTTGTAAAGTTTTCTAGGATAGGCTACAGTCCTCTGTAGTTTTGGCGTTTCGCGATAGAGTGTATAATCAGATATTTTTGACTGTGATTGCTTCTGTAAGATGTGTTTAATGCTGCATCTAGTTCAATTTGTGATCTGTGGTTTAGACACCGCAGTCTCAGCTATTAAACACTTTCCCTTACTATCGGTCTTAGCCGTGTGACTACTGTTATTTCGTCGAGATATTTTTCGCCTATAATTTTCCTTCCCATCTAACTTATGGCAGATTCACTTGGCATACCAACCTTTACCAAATTATTATTTATCAACTTCCATTTGGCCGAATTTTCATTTGGCAATTAAGATAGGTTAGGTTGCAACATGATTAATATGCGAAAGATAATATATGTGTCTGCGTAACGTTGGTTTGTAATGTGATGATTCTGTCATTTCTGTCAAATGAAACTACGGGAATAATAATATAATGTTTTCTTCGGTTACCGCGAGGATTACACATGAAATAAAACTATGAAAAACTGGTAAATTGGCGTGTTTTAATTAAATTTGACTTCATCCCGACGTTTTGAACACTTTACAGGGTTCGTGGTCGCGGGCGACAATGAAGAAAATTTGATAAATCTACCACCATCAAAATAAGAAACATTAGTACAGAACTACCCACATAGAAATTATACTAAATCACAGACAATACATTTTAAGGGTGCATGTACATACTAAATTTGCAAATTTCCTCCATTGTTAGTCGCCCGCAGATCACTAACCCTGTAAAGTGTTCGAAACGTCGGGAGGAAGTCAAAATTAATTAATATACAGAAGTTTATCCGTTTTTCATGCTTTCATTTCAGGAATAATAATAGTTTGGGAAGCTATAATATGTTACAAAATTTTGTCGCTGTCCTACCCACCACCGGGCAGCATTATCGTTTTCTGAGCGTTTTGGAGCTCGAGTCAAGTGTCCACGTTTATAAAATAAAGTGATACTAGTGTTTGATATAAGTGTAGATGGGTATTACTAGTGTACTGGGCCAGCGTTTGGACCACGCAAAATAGGCACGCTTGCTGTCGAGTTGCGGGAAAAATGGCCAGAATACAATAACAACAACAAGTGTAGATGAATTTACTTTTTTTCTGTTGTTATTGCCATTGTTACGGTCGCCTGAGTCACGCTGGTTTAATGCAAAATTATGCTACTTAAATTATGCAAAAGATGGTCCCGTTGGCACCATTTCGGGGTCACATGACGGTAATTTGAAAGTCGGATTGAATTAAAAAAAAACTATCAGATTTATTTATTTTTATTTAGTAATATTGAGCTTGCGTTAGTAGTCGATTGCAAATAAAAATCTACATAATGAGGGTTTTTGATACTTTATCTGCCGCTATGGGGAGGTGAGATGGCAGCACTGAGCCGACCGTATAACGAACTGTCAAAATAAATACGCGCATTTAATTTTCAACATATTTATAGGTTTATTTATTCTGAAAACCATTACTTTAGTCATATTGTTACCTAAAATAAATAAATAAAATAGTTCCAATTCAATTCTCATGAAATTAACAAAGTTATAGTAATTATTTTGAATACCAGTGACTTTGAGCACCTGTTTTAGAGTTCAATCTTCAGTTCGACGACCATGTATTAGTCGTAATCCATTACAAAATCAATTCTCTTCCAAATAAAATAGAATTTCAATATTTTAGGCCCAGGTGCCTATGAATAGTATGAATCTGACAGCTGTCGAGACCAGGTGCGTACGAAGCGCCGCCTGGTGGCAGAAAAATTATCGAAAACCCTCATTAAAGGCCTTTAATGAAAACAAAAAAAAAATTGCGTCATAATTTTTGAGTTATGAAGTAAAATTTATGTAGATAACAACTTTCGACCTCTGCCTACGAAGCTGGAGGTACCGGGTTCGAATCCCGGCGAGGGCATTATTTGTGTATTTATTTATCACAAATATTTGTTCCTTGGTCATGGCTGTCTATGTATTTAAGTATCTATATGTATCTATTTATTAAATATATCGTCGCCTGGTACCCACATCAGAAGCCTTAATTGAGCTTACCGTGGAACTAGGTCGATCTATGTGAGATTTCCCAAGATATTTATTTTGTATTATGTTCGCAGCACCGATGGTAGGGGTCGTACTCAGATTCACGCCTATTACCAAGTTTATTGACCTTGTGTTTTCGCTGACTGTACTCTAACCCGCATCCTTTTGTTTGTCTTCGTTTGGTTTTGATTGTACTTCGAGTTCTTGAGTACTTTGGTGAAATTATGATGTAAATATTGTTAGAAAGTGTGGATAATGTCACTAAGTACTTTGAAAATGACAATTGTATATCACAAATGTATGGAAAAGATATTGGGTCATTCTCTGAAAATATTATATTATACATTGTATAGACCACAATCATTTTTTGTATCAGAATAGTCTGAAATTTTAATGATTTAGGTGATTTAGGTCCCATACTGAAAGTTCATCGTAATGGTTGGTAGACTCGGTCGGTAGCGGGATGGAACGTCGTCCCTTTCCACCCTGTATATATTTTTTATTTTATTTTATTTTATTATGCCTTTTTTGCGCTCATATATAAAATGTATGAGCGCAAAAAAGGCACATTTGATGTCAGTTTGCGGAAAAAATAGCCAGAATACAACAACAACAAACTTTTGGTTGCACCAAACAATTATAAAAGGTAAAAAAGTGACATTTCACAATAATATCTATATATATAACAACATTTTTTTCTTATTTAATATTTCCAGTAAAATGTACACGTAACTAGGACACATTTTTTATATAATTGATTAAATATATAGAATACAATATTTAAACAAATATTTAGTAGGGCCTTCACTAATTACTTTGGTACTTTCACTGTTTGCGTTAGTATCAAAAATACACGCTGAATATTATGATTAAGTGTCGGAACTATATTTAGGTGCAAACCTTAAACAAAACTTTTCAATTGGACACGAAAGAGCACATACATTCATAAAATATACATAATATTTCTACATACACCCAAACACTACAAGTTCAAGATACCGAGAGATAAGGGAATAAAATTGGATACAGATTTTTCAATGAAATTCGAATTTTTCTAAGGTTTTGTTAAAGTTTTGCACCTATAGTTTCGAGCCCTAATTACTATGATTGAGATAAAGGGTCAAAAATCTTTTTGTTGTCTTGTTTCATACCAGTCGAAACAGCAACTAGCGTGACAGAGGTCACGCTAGTTGCTGTTTCGACTCAGATAAAAAAAACCCGGTGCAAAGGTATTTCTTTTTCAAGCTAAATTTTAATCCATACATCAAACATAGAAACAAAACATCATCTCATACAAAAATCACAACTGTGTCTCGTTTTTTAGGGACACAAAATAAGACAACGAAAAGAATTTTGACCCAAACCACATATTATTGGTTTAGGTATTGCCTTCAGAACCAAAACGTAGGCGTTTCCAATCAAACCCCTTTTCTTATTTCGTCCATGCTTATGACAGGTCCTTTTCTTTAATAAAACTTAACAGAAAATGTTTAAATTACATTTTAGGTGTCAATACAACAGTGATTTAGAATTTTCGCCTTTGTAACTATTACAGTTAATGTCGATTTTCATTTTAAGCGTAACTTGCTCGTTTAGGAAACGTTTTGGATTTCGAAAACGACGTAACTGACATTGGAACCGAAGGAGTTTGTTTATATAATTTGCGTTTTATTTGTATAGTCATAGATTTCATTTCACTCGAGTATTTACGGGGCTTATCGTATTATGTCGGCTGCGATTGTGACAGTCCTAATTGGCCATTTAATATAAAATATGAGGCTCTATTATAAAATTCGATTTTGAATTGATTTTCTGGACTTAGGTACTTGATTTATTTCTTTGCAAAAACATTTGATTACAATATTAATGATCTATGCGATTTTTATTATATTAATTATAATTTATGGGGCAAGTCTTGTATGTACGTATTTTTTTGTACTTACAAAAACACAAGTAAAAAATCACAAAACTCGAGTTTGATTCCATTTGTAATATACCTACCGTAATGTCAAACATTAAAAAACAATTATTTTATCGACGACTTAAGAGAGAATAAAATTGTATGTTCTAGTACAGATTTTGCCTTTTTTACTAGTGGTACATATATTTTCTTGACAAGTCGTAGCTTTAGAGCGCCATCTGTATTGAAAAACGTCGTAATATACACGTGCGAAAAGGAGAGTCGTAGTTAGTGTCGATTTAAAACGTCGGTCGTGTTTTAATTTTTCGCCACTACTTAGTTTCGAACTTCATTTTTTCCCATTTTTCAAGTAATGTACTATTTTATTGAAGTTCGAGAAATATACTAACACTAATAGGTACTAAATAATAATAACTATCTCATCCCGTACTAAAGTTACTACGTATAATCTAAAAAAATATACAATATTAATTATACCGTCATATCAAAACCTTAAATACAAATTTAATGCTTCCTATCGACGACTAAGGAGAGAATGAAATGGTATTTTTGAAATCTTCAATTATTTACTCGTAATAAATAACTCAGTGGCAAAACACAAGTTCATATTCACCATTCAAATTTATTCACATTAAACATATTATTTCCCTTTTATCATTTAACTTACAATTATTTTGAACACTAAAGTGTAACACTAAACTTTATTCCATACAACATAAAGTACATAACATTATTGTATTCTCGAAATAAACATTCATTTTCAATATAAACGTTATACGTAAAAGCTAAAGTACACTTTCGAAGGCGTAGCGACGGAAGCGTAGCGTCGTAGCGTCGTAGCGCCAGTGGGAGACATGTAGCCGACCTCGCTACGCGTACCGGTCGCGCGTTAAACGTAACTTTACAAGCGATTTTTGTTACATTTCGTGATTTTTGTTCCACTTTGTGATTTTTGTTGCACTTGGTGATTTTTTGGTAGGATTTTGTAATATGGGTTCGTTTAGTCAGACTAAGCGGTTGAGGAACTTGCACAATTTGAAAAGTGGGGCCATCAAGCTACCTCGGCACTGGTCGAAGATGCTGGGGCTTGGGAATCTGGATAGAGTGTCTGCTGAAGAGATGTTACAAGTAAGTGGGATTGAGAAGTAAGAACTGGTAAAGCTTTTTTTTATGAAATGTGTACATCATTTTTAATGAATAATTTGTAGATAACTTTAGTTCATATCTAATTTAATAACATGTGCAAGTCAAAATATAACAATTATAAATGTATTTTATGTAAATAAATAATATATTATTTTAGTTACATTATAAACACTTTCCAACATCTATGATGAAATTTGGTAAAAAAAAATAACAAATATATCAAACAATAACATGTACATTTTTTATCATAATTGGTACCTACTATAGAATTTAATCGTGACAATTGAAAATAATTCTGTACCGGACTGTATTGTTGTTGTACCGGATATAAACAAGAATTATTTATGTTTCAATAATATGATTTTGATTACTATTCTTCTTTTCTATATACAGTATATAATTATTGGAAATTTTGTTAGATTTTAAGATTTAGAATTGAAAATGTATAACAAAACATGACAAAATTAATCATTGCTGACAAATAAACCTTATCACAAATTAATCGACCAATTTTATATTAAAACAACAAATAGAGCACGCAAACAAAAAAAAAACATGATTTGAATGACTGTGTACTTTTTTCTTTATGTTTATAATCAAGTTACATGTTATTCATTTAATAACCCAGACAAATTTCTTTCCCACTATCTTAGTGCGTCAAATACGACACTGAAAAATGATCTCGGCTAGGCCGTGGTGCGGAATACAATTTTGAGGACAATCTCACTGTAACTGTAAAATGGAAATTTCCATTATCCAGCGATCGCTTTTGCTTAAAGTAATTGTTTAAAATGCTTTTAGCTTAGTGCGGGATAAAAATAGGGAATCCATTTTGACGGCCATTCAGTATCAAAAATAGTTTTTTTTATTATCTAGAGACATAAGCTATTTGGGCGAATGGCTTCATGAAAAAACGATTGTTTTGTTAGTTACTTTTCTTTCCTGCACCATTCATCATCATCATCATATCAGCCGAAAAACGTCCACTGCTGAACATAGGCCTGCCCCAACGATTGCCACAATTACTGGTCCTGCGCCACCCGTATCCAGCAATTATAATAGATATAACATAATTATTATATTTTAATAGGCATCGGAGTTTTCAATCGACTTCAAAAAGGAGCTGGTTCTCAAACCAACTTTATGTTTTTTTTATGTTTGTTACCTCAGAACTTCCGACCGCCTGAACCAATTTTGATAATTCTTTTTTTTATTTAAAAACTTATGCTTACAGATTGGTTCCATTTTAATTTGGTCCAATTCTGACAGTGGCATCTATGAGAAAACTTTTAGCATTAAGCATGTGCACGACAAATGGTCCAATATTTCAAAATCACGCCAACTGAAGGTGCAAGACCAAACGAGCATTCGCTGTTCTATCCCCCACTCTACGAAATCAACTAATCACATTTTGTGTAACGATCGAATTTCGTAGAGTAGGTGTTTAGAATAGCGAATGCTCGTTTGGTCTGAATGCACCTTGAGATGGACCCGTTGGCACCTAGTCGGGGGTCTGATGATGGGATCTCAGAGAAATCTCTACGATTTTTTTATTCGGTGATTATTTATACTATACATGTTTTGTTTTGTAATAATATTTAGTAGCTGTATTTAAAATACAATGGCATCAGAGTTTGCATGGCGGTGCAATGTTGGCATCATGTTTAATCATTCTCATACTCATCCTCATAATTTGGCACCAAATACATATTTATAAACATTTCTGACGTCAAATGATGTTTTTCGATTAAAAATACACTCGCGGTTAACAAATACGGGTGGAAGAGTACAGGTGAAATTTTATTATAGAAGATACCGGAAACATGCTGATTTCAAATATTTGTTTTAAATATGTATAGTATTTAGAAGGTTCCACCGTTTTTGACGACAGATTGCATTGGAATTTCAGGAATTTTTAAGCCAATCCAAAAAACATGAAACTTTATCGTTAAACCACTTTGTAGATATAAAAATAGTACGTTTATAAACTCGTATTACCATACATTTTCGGTAGTTTTTCAAAACCAACAAAAAAAATATTTTTTTTTGATTAGTAACAAATTCTTGGAAATGCCAATATAATTTGCATGTTTACATTATTTTCTATGAAAACATCTACCTGACCTTTATTCATTGACCGAAAGTGTAATTGAATCCCATGGGAAATAATAATATCTTCTGACTTAAATACGTACTCTTGTATGAGCAAACATGGCAGTTGTAGAGCAAACTAATTATATTTCGAGGTAAAAAAGTATTTTCATTCAATAAGAAAACCGTGGATAAAATTGAATAGGATTATACACTGTGTTTTTATTGATTTCCGTTTAATTAAAGGGAAGCTTATTTAGGTCAGAACTATTTATCTAAGAAACTAGTATCTTAACTCTTACTGTTAATGAGTTATTTAAAAAATAAGTTTAATGACTAAACAAGTGTATTGCAACCTTTATTACATCCTAATGAAACATTTTTGACATGTGCCGTCAGTTACCTGAGGTCTTATTCTTAAGGTTCTCTCACACTTACCATTTCGTTTATTATGTATGAAAACGAAAATAATTTTTTTTTTTCGATTTCGACAAAAACGATATACCAGGTAGCTTCAATTAACGTACCAAGTAGCCTGTTAAATTTAACGGAATTCAAAAAAAGACACGGTGTACGATTGGTTTGCATTTTTAACACAATTTATTTAGCTTTATTTGTAAGCTTGTAACTAACTATGTATTTAAGAAAATCTGCATTTGGCCCAAATCCCGGTTTTCGATTAGGATGAATTTTTGCACACGCTCTCAGTTCTGATGACAATACTCGTACATGACTAGCTAAAAACGTCATTACCAACCAAAATGGCGGCCTCCACAAGATGGCGTAGCGGATTGGCTGTTTGAAATCCACTTCCATAAATAAATAAATATCTTGGGACATCTTACACAAATCGACCTAGCCCCACGGTAAGCTCAATTAAGGCTTGTGATGTGGGTACCAGGCAACGATATTTATATATAATAGATATATACACATAGGTACATAAATACATAGACGGCCATGACCAAGGTACAAATATTTGTGATAAATAAATACACAAATAATGCCCTCGCCGGGATTCGAACCCGGAACCTCCAGCTTCGTAGACAGGGTCACCAGCAACTAGGCTACAGAGGCTGCCAGAGGCTCCATGACATGGGTATCAAATGAAAGGATTTGCTGTCAGGAATAAGTACGTGCTTTTTAAAAACCATTTTGAAAACTTAACCTCGTTTCTATATCTTTGGCCTGGGGTAAGCTTGAAGGATTTACACATATTTTCGCTCGGGGCCAAATCCAGGAATGTTAATAAAGCCGGAAAGCTGTTTTGCGGCTGTAATAACATCTAATTTCGTGCCTTCGTCAACTCAATAATATAATAATATAGTAGTAGCCTAGTTGGTAGTGACCCTGCGAGGGCATTTTTTGTGTATTTATTTATCACAAATATTTCTTCCTTGGTCATGGCTGTCTATATGCATTTAAGTATCTATTATATATATCGTCGCGTGGTACCCACATCACAAGCCTGAATTGAGCTTACCGTGGGACTAGGACGATTTGTGTAAGATGTCTCAAGATAGTTAGTTAGTTAAACTGGGTTTTTTCCGCAACTTTACATCCATTGTGCCTTTTTTGCGTGATAGTGATAGTGTCCCAAGATAATCAATATTTATTATTTATTGAGTCCTTTTTAGTGGTTTTTGGTAGTGGCTTTTTTATTAAATATATTTTTTATAATATACTATAGTTTCCAGTATAATATATTCAATAGACTGACGTCCGGAGCTTTAGCACATTTTTTTTATCAGTACATTAAAAACCAGATAAATGCACAGAATTCTGAACCTTATTCATGAAGCATTAAGCTACTCATAAAACTATCTATAGTTGAGTAGAGACAATTCGAAATTAAGCTAGAAATTGCTAAAAATTGGTGAAGCGCGAGTCAGATTCGGAGAAGGGTTCTGTACCATTATTTATTGCGTGCATGACCAAACCAAACCAAACCAAACGATCCACCAAACGAGCATTCGCTCATTCTATTCCCCACTCTTTGAAATTCGTTCGTTACACAAAACGTGATTCGTCGAAATTCGTTGATTTTGTAGAGTGGGGGATAGAATGAGCGAATGCTCGTTTGGTCTCAATCCACCTTTAAGTTAATACATAACTACATTTTACAAATCTTGATTAGAAACATTTCGTCACATCGTATCTGGATGCTGGACGTAGGCCTCAGGTATAATAGTATATACAGGGTGGAAAGGGACGACGTTCCATCCCGCTACCGACCGAGTCTACCAACCATTACGATGAACTTTCAGTATGGGACCAATATCCAAATATAAAAAAAAAATTAACTCCTCATACAAAGTGAGTGATTAGTTAGAGTTCAATAGTATGGAAAAGTCAATTTTCCATGTACGCTTTCGATGTTGGTCCCATACTGAAAGTTCATCGTAATGGTTGGTAGACTCGGTCGGTAGCGGGATGGAACGTCGTCCCTTTCCACCCTGTATAATAATACTTTTTATCTTTTTTCTACTCAGAATCACGAGCTCTTTCGATCCTGATAGAAATAAAAAATTGGCCAAAAAAATCCATTGAGTTACTATTTTTCATACACTTTCTTCGACCGAAACCCAGTGGAAGACAAAAAAATGTATGGAATTCTTGCGACACGTTTATCTGCTAATGAGGATCGAAAGAGCTCGTGATTCTGAGTAGAAAATATATGAAAATATCCAAATTTGGAAAATTAAAAAAAAAACTACAACAAAATCAAAATCCGCACCTTAATTGTAATTATATAATTTAAAAAGTTGGTAACAAAATAGGAAAACTGTGACACACGCATTAAAGCGCTAATAATTGTGTACAAAGTTTTTGAGAACTGCTAATGAAGTCTTTTTTTTTCTGTTGTTTTCGTTTCGATTACGGAACCCTAAAAGTGGTAGTAACCTAGGACAGCCGCGTTTAGAATAATAAGAAGAAGCCTTGACTGGTGACTATGAATAACATATTTTACTCTGGAATTCATGCCTGCAGCATATTTTATAGGTATACAGGCTGACCTTTGTATCAAGGCTGAAAGCGCATTTAGTAGTACATTTTACCGGTTTCCGTAGTTTAGTCGGTGGTGACCCTGTCCACTAAGCTGGAGATTCAGGGTGCAAAACCTTTTAAATAATGAGCAGCGATACCTATGGGAAAAAATGTCTTTATACCATACGGAAATAATTATTGAGATATTCAATAATATACCAGCGTTTTATTTTTCTCGTGTTATAGCCCTCATCCTGCATAAGTATGTACATATTGAACGTCTAACATCCATAGTACTAGCGCCTGTTTAATTTGGATCTAGATTGGTCCGTGTTATTTGTCCCCAAATAAATATTTATTTTCCGGAACACAAACGTATTTACAAAAATGCGATTGTTTTATTTAAAAATAATAGAGTTTTTTATGTGAGACACTATGGCACCTGATCAGTTTCTGTAAGATTATCCCATGTAGCATCGCAAGATTATCCCATCTCGTAATTAGGAGATGTTTTTCGCGATTTCTCGATTATTTCCATCCTTGTACCCTATTCATTTCTGATCCACGATACAGATTTCACCCTGTTTATCACGTAAAAAAACGAAATCATTGAATTATACAAAATGTTAAATTAAAAATACGAAGTCACGCTCGGAAAACTCGTTTGTAAAAGATGGCCGGAAGGCTTCGAAACTTTTTAATTGTCGTAAAACATCATGTTTTAAAAAGTAATCGTAATACTTTTTTAATTGAAGAAATCCGCGGACCGTCGAATCACCGCTAAATTAAAGCTAAAGTCGTATTCGAAGTAATAAAGAATGCAGCGACTTTCCATTTTCCAAATGATTGTATAAATATTCGTAACTTGAAGGGCAAGACACATCGGAAGCGTGGGCAGCGGTTCCGCCACGCAAGCGATGTGACATCTAATATGACATACAGGGTGACATCGGGGTCGTGATCCAAACTGTAAGAAACGTGTTAAGATGGTCTTCCTAAACAATGTTCTCTATGGGACCTATATATGAACAAACATACTTTTTTTAAGACTAGTAAAGTTCGAGTTCATTAATATGTATACATTTCTCCATACTAATCCTTTCCAAATTTCCTTCTACAAATAAAGATTTTGATTTGATTTGATTTGAAACGAGACTGGAAGTTATGAACACTTCCGCACCGTTCGGTATGAAATCAAGTTTTTTTTTTCGCGATATTCATATTTGTTCCATGGGAAACCTTGTTGAGAATGACCATCTTAACACGTTTCTCACAGTTTGGATCACGACTCCGATGTCACCCGGTATACATACGCTACAACGCGCACGCCACGCACACGCGCACGTGCTGCACACGCATCCGGTGTGGCTTGGCTTTAAGAGTTTGGAACACATCATCATCATCAGTCTATGATAGTCCACTGCTGGACGTAGGCCTCTCCTATTAACTATGCATATAGACGCATTAGGAGGTAAATGCCCATAATCGCCACGCTGGTCAAGTGTGCATGTGTGATGACGCCGCTGCCCATCATCATTCTTATATCAAATAATGGTCAGTGACACTTCAATCCCTTAGTCGACTTTTACGACACCCGCAGGAGGAGTTGGGGTGGTGACAAATGTATTCTTACTGCCGTCACCACACGGCCGGTTTGGAACACGCATCGGTCAAATCACACTGAGATCCTCGATAATGGTCAATGGATGTTTCCAAACAGTATGCCCTCACCATCTTAAAGTAAAATACAAATGATCACAGTCCGTGAGCTCTTAAAAAAACCTTCAGATTTTAGAAAACACTTTGATTAGCGGAGGCAACTTACGAAGGTGATACTAATGTTCTGCTTTCTTGATGATTTATAAAACATATTTAGAAATGTATCAAACGGGTTACTCACGTAATTTAAGTCGATAATTGCTCGACATGTTTCGATCCATTTAGAGGATCCTCATCATGGAGTATCCGCGACCAAAGCCCGACGTGTCCTGCGGGCTTGCGCTCTGCTAGAGCGGGGGCTGGCCGCGGGCAATCGTTTGATAAATATTTAAATATGTTTGAGTCTCACGTTACTTATAATTATAAGATTTATAAAACTTTTAAAACTTACCGTAAAAAGTTTGGGGAAACAATTAGCGTCAATACAAAACAAGCCTTATTTTTAAATCACTAGGCTTGATGTTCAGTAGATCCCTATATTGCAATTAGACTCTTTTTATCATAATTTAAATAAATGGAAATCAGTATTGGAAATACGTTCTGAAATAATTTGAAAACAGAATAAGATAGCTGAAATAGATAGAATCCGTCAACCAAAGTAATTGACACTGTCATTTTCTAATACACGATTACATCCGATTTTACCCGAATAAGAAGGTTTTTTTAAGAGCTCACGGTAATACTCGCCCAGCTATCAGCTATCACCGCCGGGCGAGTATCGCCGTGTCTCTTTTATTTACTCGGGAGTGCGTATCTTTTGTTCGTGTTTATAGCCGAAAGTTCATAGCTTTAGTAGCTCGCGGTGAGACCAGTGCCTAAGGACATTTCCAAGCGCCTTATAAAGACGTCGGTGACCAGAGGGCTGGCCCGTATTTCGCGCAAAGACTCGGCATAGCAGTCCAGCGCGGCAATGCGGCCAGCCTTCTGGGCACTCTACCTCCCCAGCAGGACCTGGGGCAATTATTTTATTTATAATTTATCTTTACTGTGTTCATACTTTATTTTGTTTTTTTTTTAATAAATAAAATTGCATCATGTCAAATCACGCCGATATTATTAAATTTGAATAGGCTTCCAGAGATGTCACTGCCGCTTGTTAAATCAAGGTCCAAAATAATGATGTCGAGCAATATACAACTATACACGGTGCTCGCGAGGAACCCGAAAGATTTTAATGCTGAATTCCTGAGCATATTTAGAGTATTTAATGTTAAATAAAATTTCCTGGATTCGAACTTTAAACTTCTTTTTGATTACAATGCTACCACAATGTGTTCTTATATTACCACACATTTTGCCTGACAATCAAAAAATAAGAATAGACTTGACGAAAAAACCTGTTCCTAAAAAAAACATTTAAAACATTAATTTTAACAAATTGTTGTTATGATATAAAGTATTGTAAATGTTAAAAAGTATTCAAAAAGTCTAAAAAAAAGTTTCTTTTGTGGAATTTGACATTAGGTCTCATAATATTTTTTGTTTATTTTGATGTCTAGAATCATTCTAGAATGCATAGTTAAAATCTTTCGGTTTCCTCGCGAGCACCTTGTATGACGTGTTTTTTTGTATTCCGTCGTAAGAAGCTTCTTTAGCCCACTGCGGGGTGACGGCAGTAAGAATACATTTATCACCACCCCATCTCTTCCCGTGGGTGTCGTAAGAGTCGACTAAGGGATCGAAGTGTCATTGACCGTTTATTGAAGATTGATGATGGGCAGCGTCATCATAGTGGATAGATTACAGCGATCGTCGACCCGCTTGCCCAGTGTGGCGATTATAGGTATT
>JALPQI010017712.1:0-34582 GCA_025490895.1 Thaumatotibia leucotreta | reverse complement strand
TCATAGGTATATTGTTTTTGGACCTGGAGGATGGATTAAGGAGGCGGGTATCGGGTACGAAAACGAAACCCTCATATTTCCATCATAAATTTAAATGATTTGTACAAGTTTTCATCGAAATACCTGCTGGTAATTTGAAGACCCGATATATTTATTTTTAGGGTTCCGTAGCCAAAATGGCAAAAACGGAACCCTTATAGATTCGTCATGTCCGTCTGTCCGTCTGTCCGTCTGTCCCAGCCGATTTACTCGGAAACTATAAACGCTACAGTAACGAAATTTAGTAAGGATATGTGTTGTATGAACCGCTACAGAATTATGATACTAAATTGTAAAAAAACGCATTGGGGTGGGGGCCCTCCATACATGTAACTGAGGGAAGGAAATTTTTTTTTCGTTGTATATAAGCATGTGGGGTATTAATAGAAAGGTCTTTGAAAATGATATGAAGGTTTATAAATCTCATTTTTATTCAAGCAAATCGTTTTCGAGATATCAGCTCTCAAAGTCTGCAAAATGTGTCCCCCCCCCTCTATTTTTTAAACTACGCGATATAAAATTCTAAAAAAAATATATGTTATGCACATTAATAAACTCTATCAACGATTTTTGGTTTGATTAAATTATCTCCTATAGTTTTTGAGGTAGGTTGATTTAACTGTATTTTTTAAATAATAAATTGATAATGGTACGGAACCCTTCGCGCGCGAGTCCGACTCGCACTTAGCCGGTTTTTTTTGGAGTTTGACCCAATATAGGTACTTCATCTTTTCCGGATCCACATTCTCCCTCTGGAAACTATGGATTTAGTTCAACGACATCTTGCTTTGTATTATTATTGGGCTCCGATGACTGAAATATAATTCATATAACATAAATTTTTATTAAAGAACTATGAACATGAATTTCAAAAAATATACGGTTTAAATGTAAATAATCGTAACTAACATCCACAGTACCTAAGTAACGTATAATTAACTTAAATTTTACGTTCATGAGCCATTTAAAATATCGCCACCAAACACAATCTACAAATGTCATGTGAAAGATTATTATTATGACACTTTGACATTTTCATATTAAAATGTCCTATCTCTTTAATCTTTATACTACGTGAACGAGACAAAGTTATCGTGACTAGAGATGTTTCATTTTTAAAGCTTGCTGTTCACTCATCCTTCAACATTATTTATACCGATTCAGTGTTGCTAGGAAAGAAAAGTTAGTCCCACGCATAAATGGCAACACTTGTTATGTCGCCCGCGGGATGACTCTTTCGCATGGAACTGATTTCTCGAGCTGTTAACTTGTGCTACCAAGATCGAGAAAATGACGGCGAGAAATATAAATTTGACAGCCGCGACATGGGTTTGTCGCAGCGCGAGCTATCTCGCGCTCAATGATGTGCTTACCGGGCTGGTGAAGGTCGCAGGAGTCCGCTGGATGCGGGTGGCACAGGACCGGTCATTGTGGCAATCTTTGGGGGAGGCCTATGTTCAGCAGTGGACATCTTTCGGCTGACATAATGATGATGATGAAGTATAATTTAGGTACTGCTGGACACAGTTCCTAACACTCACGTCTCCAAATTAATATACACAGCTGCCATGGCACATTTGTTATCTACACCATAGTTTTGACGGCGTACAGTAGCCGTATCTTGATCGTAATTACCGTGTAGATGCAGATTTGCATTTAGATTAGCCGCATTAGCATGCACTGGCAATAATTCAGGGCAGCATAATGCAGAACCGTTAGATGGCTGATTAGCAAAAACCATCGTTTGCATACAACCCTGCGCTGGAAAAGATAGTGGTGGTAGAAGGATCACTCTTTTGATGTTCATGACAATGCTTTCGTAAGATAAACCAATTGAACCAAAACTCTTATTTCTAAAAAAAAAAATACTGTTATTTCTACTTGTACTTAGTGGTATCAAAATAACCTTAAGAATATTGTTTTCCATTTATCAATCAAGCACTCTTGTGTTTTTGTTGGAGTTGGAGTTTGGAGCGAAATGTTGACATTTCGTTGAAAAAAGTAGGTAATTATACCAATTACCTACGTTTTTCAAATGCCTTCCAGTTCGAACACTGACGTGTTTCTTTAAATTATGTTTTGCCCAGACTTTAATGAGTAACTAATTTCAGCAATTGGAAAATAGTTTATCTAGGGTGTTACTCACTTGAGGCACAGACAGAGAGAATCACACCGTCTCTTTCTTACCTTAACAAAGGTTTTTCACACTAATAATTAATAAGGTTGAAGGATAATATATGTTTATTTAATGACCAATTTAATACTAACAAAAAAATAAAACTAATTAAATTAAATAACTAAAAATAAAAAACTAAAAATACCTTACCTTAATGTTATTGTCTGAAAAAAATAGATGCATATAGCGATTTGTTCCTACTGTTACTGCAAAAGTTGGTTTGACAGAATTATGAATGAAGTTCTCGCAATAGTGCTGTTTAAAATCCATTGCCGACTATATTCACCCATTGTAGAATTGAACGTGTGTCCATTTTCTTGGAACCTATGGTTTATAAATAGACCCGGTAATTCATTCACGCGTTTTGTCTTTATCTTTTCATTTGTCCAATCAACCTGTTTGAAAAAGAAAGAACGTGTAATTGTTAACTGATGGAGTCAAGATGGACGTTTATGGTAGTGGGTAAGATAAACTGAAAATGTTTATTACCAGTATAAAATGACCTGAGGCCGTGTGGTGACGGCAGAAAGAATACATTTGTCACCACCCCATCTCCTCCTGCGGGTGTCGTAAGAGTCGACTAAGGGATTGAAGTGTCATTGACCATATTTCATTAAAGATTAATGATGGGCAGCAGCGTCATCATAGTGGACACATTACTGCAATCGCCAATCCGCTTGCCCAGCGTGGCGATTATGGGCATTTACCTCCTAATGCGTATATACACATAGTTAATAGGAGAGGCCTACGTCCAGCAGTGGACTATCATAGGCTGATGATGATGATGATGATAATGATAAAATGCCCTCTCTGCACCCTCTGCTCTGGATGTAATCCGCCAACATTTGCCAGGATAGGAAACAATTCATTCTCTAATTCCGACCTCTGTCTGTTTGTTCGTTAGATCGTCGATTGACTCCATGCGGGCTTGTTCAAACACTTTCCTGGCAACTGTGCCATGTTGATTGGTATCTGGACTGCATTTTGAGAACAGATGGTTGTGCGGGATTGCTGGCTGGGTGACTTCATAGACTGCTATTAATTAGTATTGTTTGGCTTTAAAAAATAGGGTCGACCCGCTGCAAAACAAAAACTGCAAAACACATTTTCAAACTTCAAACTTTCTACTTGCCTTTTTTCCTGTTTTTTGCCTAATTTCTATAGATCTTGAAGCTAAAAAGTTTCAGTGCACTCGACCAAAGGTGTGCAAAAATAAAGAAATAAAATAAAATCTACAAAATTTCATCGTTTTCCTTTTTTTTCTGGAAAATGTGTTTGCAACTTGGACTAAGTCTCTCTTGGACTAAATCTTGCAAATTGTACATGTGTTTTATTTCATCTTCTTCTGTTGTTTTTATTCCACAAATTTTCATTATATGAAATTACTTAAAATAATGATGTAGGCAAGTCGTAGGTCATTTAAATGAATTTATGTACACTATAACTAATCGTTTTCATTTTACAGCATTCCTTATATTAAATTTTTGTCACAAAAAACTTCCTTAAGTTTTTGAAAAAATAATTCAAGCTAATATTGCTAATATTTCCAAGGCTTCCATTAAACTTCAGGAAACTCGTTTACGTCGCTCCGAATATACCATTTCTTAAGAGAAATTTCTTTTTTCACTAACAAGACCCGTTTTAAAGAATTACGTACTTTTTATTACCTTAAACGTCTTCAGAGCTAAGAGATCAAAGTCGTTGTTAATCCAATAAGGTGCGTTAGTGCCTTTACAGGCCGTAGATTACATGCAGAGGAGGACACGGTATACAAATAATAATGGCCAAATAAATAACAGGATTCCCGTTAACAGTGACGTTTTGGGACGCAAAATCGCAAAAGCTCCCTAGGAGCTTTTTGAGAATTATTTAAAGTTTCAGAAGGATAGTCTGACCAACCAGCTTGTCCGCAGAAAAAGGCGGCAAATTCAAATAATGTAGGCGTTATATAGTTGATCCCATAGAAAATTTGAATTTAGGTTGAGACTTGGCACAAAACACTTGGCCACTGAAATTTTGTTTAACTGCTCCTTTGTCGGTTTAATTTTACATGCTAACTGGAAAATCATCATCATCATATCAGCCGAAAGACGTCTACTGCTGAAAGCCTGCCGCCCCCAAAGATTGCCACAATCATCATGGGGGGTTGTGGCCATAATCGTCACGCTTGGCTTGCGGGTTGGCGATCGCAATGTCTCCACCGTACTTTTGAGATGCTGCTGCCCATCCCCCGGTGGCCTTGGTCGTAGTTTTCAGACATACCCGAGTCAACAAGACATACTGGAAAATACTACACAATATCTATAGTTACAAAATATCTGTTGCTAAAGAAATTAAACTCGTAGGTTCTTCAAAAAAGAGAGTGAATGTAAGTAGGTACTTTTTTGTATTTATTATTACGCATTAAAGGTACACGTATGAATAGTACTCTTCGCCTCTATCACTTTTATAATCTACGGAACGGGCAGATAATTTGAGTCGGTAATCAACGAATAAGGGTCCCTTTACACGCGCCGACTAATCTAAAAATGTGACGGATGAATTGGAGGAATCGGAACTTCCGGTACAGATAAAAGGACGATGCGATTCGAAAGTTAATTAAATAGGTTGCCGATGGACTTCTGAAATGTTGGAGCCCGAAGATTAAGATCGATACGAGTTTAATTATGTACTTTTTGAGATTAAAAAACGTAATGTTGTCGATGTTTGGGGGTGTGAATCTAATGAAAAAAGTAAGCTACCGTAGAACAGGGTGACTTTTAAAAAAAATGGGGTTACTTTGATATATGTAAAATGGCCATAAAAGTGTCAATTGAATTTATTGATCATTTTTGGTTATAAAGTGCCTTATTAAAAACCCGATCAGACTTAACTGATGACACATGGCGTAAAAACATATACAGTATGCGTTAAAAACTAAGATTACAAAGTCGCCCCTGGATTTCAAAGTCACCCCATTCTATGGTATATTATATTATAAGTACGTGGAATTTAGAATACTCTGATGTTATGCATGTATATTCAGATGGGGTGCGGTGCGCTACTTTTTGCATAACTTTTTTGACCTTAGGCCGAATTTGGTAGCGTTTGACATGGTAATTATATTTTCGTATGCAGCTAAACTAAACCTTTAATACGACAGAAATAAGGAATGGTTGTGTGATTCACAGTGATATGAATGAAAAAAAAAACCTGTTTCGGATACAGTCATGAACCTCGTTTTTTTTTTAATTATCGGTTAAGTATCGTAATATGGAAGGCATGTAAAAAATCTCACCTCGGACCGTAGTAAGAGCACTTTAATGGGCATTTCTCCGAGCGTTTCAACCGCCGTAAATTCGGTAACATTATTACCCGATTTCTGTGGGTACCTCATATTTTTTTGAATATACTCGTATTGGTAGTTCTCAACTACGTCTACCAAGATATCCATCTCTCACGGGATTCGTATGATAAGGCTGCCACCGTAGGCATGGCGGTTGAAACGCTCGTCGAAATGCCCTAATGATGAGAACAAATCAGGGATGATAGAAAGTGAGATTTGCCAATTGCAAGGGTTAACATAACATTAAAATTGGTTGACTTGCTTAGACGATAAAGCTATTTTGTAACAAAATTACAACTCAAGTCTAAAAATCTATACTCACTCCATACCCTTTTCTTCCCATTTATATCCCAATTTTACGGTAATTTGTGCTCTTGCTGGTGGTAGGACCTCATGCAGAGTCCGCCGAGATAGCTACCACCGTCTTACCCGTTAACCTGCCGCTAAATAGCAGTATTTGCACTGCTGTGTTTCGGTTTGGGGGTAAGATAGGCGATGTAATTACTGGCATAGATAGAGAGGCAATGCATCTAAGTCCTCAGGGTAGGCAGTGCATAGGCGATTTTTTGATCACTATGCTGAGATAAAAAAATATATGTGAAAACGTCAACAACAATGTGTCACACCCCTGTTAGGCTGAAATGAACCTTGACACACATGCCTTTACCTATCTTATCTTGTATAAAATCAATTTTAATTCACGGCCAACCGAAATGATATCTCAAATACCACTAAGATTAGACACTTTCAATTCCATTCGACATTTTCATACTGCTTACTATTTCAGTCTACTACTGGACGTAGGACTCTCCTATTGACTATGCGCATGAGGTAAATACCCATAATCGCTACGCTGGGTAAGCGGATGGATGGCCATTGCAGTATTGTGTCCACTATAATGACGATGGCAATAAAGAAATAGTTAGTAATTTGAAATCCCGTGAAGATTAAATTTGCAACAATACAACAATCGCTGACTGGAACAAATTTACATAATAAATGCCGTTTGAAACCACACTAAATAAAAAATTAACCATATTACGTTCACCATCAAAATGATGCACATAAATAGATAGATATGTATTATAGATTTATCACTTTAGTCCTTCCAAAGACTAGACTCGATAAAAAAACACAAAACGATTTAAATGATAGTAAATCATCTACAACATCATTTCAGCCATAAAACGTTCACTGCTGAACATAGGCCTCCCCTTTGGGCCTCCACAAACTCGTACACCGGCTGGAAGCGACCCGCATCCAGCGTCTCCGGGGGATCTTCATAAAGTAATAAATACATATACAAAACTATTTAATGAACTAAGAGTATGTAGTGCGGATGCTTATCTAAAGTTTTAGATTATTGATGCAAAGATAATTAAAATGTTACCAAAATAAAGCATTTGCTGTTTGCTTTTAAAGTATCTATTTGTCTGGAACGCAAAGCTTTGTACAACTTATTATTATTTTTACATCAACCGATGATATTTGGCTAATAATATAATACAAAGTGGCCAAATAAATAACTGGATTGCCGTTAACAGTGATTTTGCGTCCCAAAACACGCAAAATCACAAAAGATCCCTAGCAGCTTTTTAAAAATTAGTTCAAGTTTCAGAAGGTCTGACCAACCAGCTTGTTCGTAGAAAGAGCGAGAGATCTTCATAAAGTAATAAATACGTATACAAAACAATTTAATGAACTAAGAGTATGTAGTGCGGATGATTGTCTAAAGTTTTAGATTATTGATGCAAAGATAATTAACCAAAATAAAGCATTTGCTGTTTCCTTACAAAGTATCTAATTGTCTGGAACGCAAAGCTTTGTATAACTTCATTCTAAAATTCGCAGCCAATCTTAATGGCAAAAAGTTCCATCAGACAAGACTTCAACAGCTAATAAAAGATGTTTGACTAATAAAGGGTGCTTCAGACTGTCAGTACACTTAATTTTATATGGGAGCTTGTATGTATACCTGTACACCGTAGTGCTTGATCTTACTGTGTTATTTCTAGTATAGTATCACCGTGACTAGTATAGTATCATCCCGGGATTATGAATTTTAGGATTTATTCCTACTATGAAAATTATAATGTTGTAGTTTAGATACGATCAGGCGTACATCAAACAATATTGGAGATATATGTTATGTGCCGTTTGTCTGTAGAAAACAAAAATAAAAACGTGCATTATTTAATAATCACGCATTTTCAGAATCATCATCATTTGGCCTTGAAAGTCTATTATATCAGACCATACAAGCAGTGTTAGGAGGGGAGACAGCGTTTCTCATGGCTGTGTAGGCCAATACGGGAGCGACAAACACGACCACAACTCTGACAGATGTAGTGGGCCTGTGGCGAACCGGTGCCGCGCTGATGACGCTTGACGCGCTTACTAGCGAGTGTCTTAAACCAAACATCGTCATGGATTTTACCTCCATCTAATACCAGTTTGCGCCACTTATCTCTATCCTCGGCAAGCTCTTCCCATTTATGGACCGAGATGTTGAATGCGTGCATATCTCGCTTGGCACAATCTTTATGTCGTAGCATTGGCCGACCAACATTTCTCTTGGCATCAGCTATGGCACCAAGCACGACACGTCGCGGCAAACGAGAAGGTTGCATACGATACACATGCCCCAGCCAGCGTAAGCGTCTCTGCTTCAGCAACGCAAAGAGGCTGGGCAGCTGAGCAATCTCAAGCACCCTCTCGTTCGTTACCTTGTCTTTCCAGTGTATGCCCAAAATGTTTCGGATGCAGCGCATGTGGAAGGCGTTAAGACGACGTTCGTGCTTGGCATACGATGTCCAGGTCTCAGCCCCGTACAAGAGTATGCTCAGGACGCACGTTTGATAAACTATCATCTTGGTTTTCCTGGTAAGGTGTTTATTTTGCCACACTCTTGCACTCAGCTTCCCAAACATCGTTGCCGCCTTTCCGATCCGAACGTCGATTTCTGCATCCGTTGAGAGGTTGCTAGTCACCGTCGACCCGATGTAGCAAAACTTATCGACTATCTCGAGTGGGGCGCCATCCAACACGATAGTTGGTATTTCCGCACACCCTTGAGCCAGCACAACAGTCTTACGGGGATTGATGGACATAGAGAACTGGGCACAGGCACGTGAAAACTTGTCCATAATGGTCTGGAGCTCAGTCTGCGATTTGGCTACGAAGGCTGCGTCATCGGCAAATAACAAATTATCAACGAATAAATCGTCCCGTTTTTGTTTCGCCCTTAGCAGTGCCACATTATAAAGTTTTCCATCAGCCCTCGTATGAAGATGGATACCCTGTTGATCGTCACCAAAGGCAGTTTTTAACATTAACGAGAAGAATATACCAAACAGGGTGGGCGCCAACACACAGCCTTGCCGAACACCTCGACGCATAGGGAATGAGTCAGATGTGGTACCGTCAAACACAACTGCACCCCGCATACCCTCATGAAATGACTTCACAAGACTCAATAATTTTGGTGGGCATCCAATGTGTTCTAGTACGGAGTAAAGCCCGCCCCTGCTGACGGCGTCGAAAGCCTTATTTAGGTCAACGAACGCAACAACAAGGGGCGTCCTCTGCTCCCTGCATTTTTCTTGAATCTGCCGAAGTGTAAATATCATGTCCGTTGTAGAACGTTGGGCCCGGAACCCACACTGGCTTTCGGGATATACGCGATTGGCAAGCTGCTGTAGCCTTGAAAGCACTACCCGACCAAATAGCTTGCCCACTATACTAAGGAGAGAGATACCCTGGTAATTGTTACAGTCACCGCGATCCCCCTTTCCCTTGTACAACGTGACGATGTTAGCATCGCGCATATCCTGTGGGAATGTTCCTACGTCCCAACATTTCAACAACAGTTCATGCAGAATTGGACCCACACATTTAAGTTTTATGATGTCGGCTTGAGTACCATCACTGCCAGGACTCTTTCCGCATTTAAGCTGCTTTAAAGCTTGGTGAAACTCCTCTATAGAAGGTGGCGCTTCTAATTCAAACCAAGTTGCTAATTTCGGCGTGTGTAATAAGGCCTCTGAGTCAATAGCAATTGGATGCGAATAAAGATTGGTGTAGTGTTCCACCCATCGTCCAAGTTGACGACAGCTATCAGTAATGATAGTACCGTCCACTTCTTTAAGAGGAGCTGATTTTTTAGGCATTGGACCTAAAACCTGCTTAATACCCGAGTAAAGACCGCTAAAATTGCCGACGTCAACGCACTTTTGAATATTTGTGCACAGATACGTCCAGTACACATTTGCAAAGTGACGTGCATTTCGTTGGAAATTTGACGAGGCGATCCTAAGATTTTCACGTGTTACGAGAGTAGGCTTCATGCGATGTTTTAGTGCGGCTTCACGCTTGGAGTCGAGAAGAGGTTTTAATTGCTCTGAGTATTCTGCGAACCAGTCCTGAGTTTTGCTTTCCTGGTAGCCAAAAACCGAGCAGGCAGTGTCTGTCAAAAGCGCTTTGACCCTCCCCCACATGTCGCCTATTTGTGCATCGTCACACCAGGTTGAACGCGCGCTGTTTACCAACTCACCAAATTTACTCACCATCTCGTCATTCCTGGTATTCAGAACATTGACTTTCTTCTTACCAGGTGGCCTGGATGAATGGATTTTTTTCTGTGAGAAGGCAACGCGCGCCACCACCAAGGAGTGATCGGTGTCGCATTCTGCACTGTGAAAGGTTCTGGTGTGGAGGGTTTCACGTAGGTCTTTCTTTCTGGAGAGGATCATTTGCCCTTAAAGTACGTATTGGTGACACAAAGTAGGTTTCTAGAACAAAACTCCAGCAGGCGCTGACCATTTCCGTTTTGTTTACCGATACCATGTTCACCAATACAGTTCGGCCACGCATCATGATCCTGCCCAACTCTGGCGTTGAAGTCACCTAGAATATACAGGCGATCAGAAGATTTTACACTGCGCACTGTCTCATGAAGCTGCCCGTAAAAACGGTCCTTGGCCTCGTCCGTTGATGGGAGTGTCGGAGCGTATGCGGAGATGACCGTCATATAACCATTGGTTGTGTTAATACGCAACACCATTATACGCTCAGAAACGCCACGAGGCATTTCGATTGCTTTTAGCAAATCATTACGAACGGCAAAGCCAACACCGTGCTCACGAACAGCATCAGCCTCCTTACCCCTCCAGAAGAAAGTGTATTGCGCCTCGCGCAGTGAGCCTTCATCAGGTAGCCTGGTTTCTTGTAGAGCCGCTATCGAAATGTTCAGCCTTTCCAATTCCATACTAATTACAGCCGTCTTTCGCAGGTCACATGCGTTGCTGTTGCTTGAACCTCCCACGGTGTCCGGGAGGCCTGTCCTCATAGTACGGACATTCCATGACGCAATGCGCATGGATAAGCATGTTCCGTTGTTGTTAACTTTGGACTGATTTATAGTAGGTGATTTACATTACGACACCGGTCGTCTAGTTGAAAGCTAGTGCTCCCTACACCCACAAGGAGCAGACCGGCACCGAGGCGGATCGGTACCTAACTGGCCGGGGGCTGCCCGGCTTAAGCGGGCGGTAACTGATCAGTGGGCCTACGATGGACCCTCCCACTGTCAGGAGTGACCCCTAGCGTCCAAACTTACGCCTATCTGTTTGGACTTATAACTGGTCACTGCCACTCCCCGTGTTGTTTTCCACGTGGCTAGCCATCGTGGGTGAAGTTTCCTCTCCACAGACACTGCATCGCCTGGGACGCAAATGAAGAGACACAGGGTTGCCCAAGACCTGTGACCCTCTCTCGACCTCACCGACTGGGTCCGCGGGAAAGACAAGTCAATACGCGCGGAGTCGGATCGGCTGCAGGTGCATGACGGCTGGCACCGAGCCGGGTTTTGTTCCAAGTTTTCCTTATCTGGTGCTATCTCTTCCGTTGAACAGCAGGAGGACCACGCGCAGGCGAGACAAGCCGGGGAACAAAGGTGTTATTCGCTCCCTCCCCTCCCATAATCCCAATTTTCAGAATATCGGGTGTTCCAGAAAGTATAAGCACAAGCTTAAAATGACATAACACCTTTTTTTCTTAACTATTACATTGTTTATTATAAAATAATAATTTTACACTAATTAAACCACACATTTTGTGCAGATACCATTTTGACATCGTCAATTGTAAGCGAGAGATCGCACCTTGGATCGAACACTTAACATTAGCTTCTGCACAGATTTGTCTCCAATGACTTTCGAGGCTTTCGACCAGTTTCTTTTGAAAGCCTCGATAGAATCTGCAGGCTTAACGTTTTTCCTAAGATATGCCTTAGTAAGAGCCCAAAAAGTTTCAATTGGTCTGGCTTCCGGGCAGTTCGGCGGATTCATCTCCTTAGGCACATATTCAACTCCATTGTCTCTATACCAAGATAACGTAGTCTTGGCGTAATGCACTGATGCCAGATCTGGCCAAAACAAAACAGGACCATCATGCTCACGGATCATGGGCAACAATCGCCGATTCAAGCACTCCGAGATGTAGGTATCAGCCTTCATTGTTTGTGTAGTGACAAATGGTTTCGATAACTTCCCGCACTCGCAGATGGCCTGCCAAACCATTGCTTTCTTGCTGAATTTTTCAACGAAAATGGATTTTTCGGCATCATCGATATCCTGGTTTTGACGTACAGTATAAAATTGCTGACCTGGAAGCATCTTATAGTCAAATTTGATGTAGGTTTCATCGTCCATAATAACGCAAGCCGATTTTCGACACAATAGGCTATCATAAAATTTTCTCGCCCTAGGTTTCACGCATGCGGCTTGTTTAGCAGTTCGTTTGGGTTTCTTCTGTTTTTTTAGGGTCTTTAATCCAATTCTTCCCTTGGCACGTTGGACATTGCTAGCCGACGTTTGCAGTTTTTTGGCCACATCCCTAACAGACAAGTCTTTTTTTCTAGCGAACACTTGAGCAATCTTGCGGTCTAATTTTAAATCTACAGGCCCCCTTTTTCTACCAGGTTTTGGTGCATCGTGAAAGCTTAAATCCTCACCGTACTTCCGAATAGCCGTACGCACGGCTCCGATGCTAACTCCTTCAGATTTCGCCAACTGTTTTAGCGTGATGTTAGGAATTGTACACCATTTGTGCACAATCTCCTTTCGCTTTTCTGGAGAAATCCCCCGCATTTCGTATATTTTACACACAATGTTCGCAAAAAATGTTAATAATTGTAGGAAATTAATCTACTGACAATGACATATAAGTTTTTTTTTCTAGTTAGTGTTAAAAACAAAAAAGGTAGCGACACAAAGTTGTGCTTATACTTTCTGAAACACCCGATACAGTTTTGGTTTTATCAACTTAAAACCTTGAACCTTTAGTTCACATACATTTTTAGTTAAAATTATTTACATTTATTAGTATTAACGTAAAAATATATTATTATCTGCGAACGTATTTCACGATATGTGTCAAAGACGTTATATGTATAGTTCATCAAATCATCACTTTCATCAGCTACACCGACAAGAGTTTAATCTTAAATTTATGATGAGGAATGAAAACCCAACAGACCGATAGATGGACTTACGAGTAATAAGAGCAAAACTTTCTGGCCAGGGCTTTTTTTTCATACAATATAATAGAAAAAGGGTGATTTATATTTTGTTCTTGAGTACGAAAAATGTTCATCAGTTTTACTGATCGTGTGCATCGTAAATAAACGCTAATGTTGTACCCAGTCTGCACGGCGCCGGCAGGTCCTTGCCTCGTCTTCTTTCTGATGTTATCTGAAACAGTATTGGATTCTAGATTAATGAGATTATGCTAAAAGGACTGCCTTTTGTAATTTATTTCCCCTTGAAACAGAGGAACTGCCGATGCTTTACACTGCACTGTCAATGAATCAATAATTTATCTTCCTATCCTTCTGAGCTTCGTGTTTCAAACAGTTTCGAGATATTTATGAACTTGAAAAGGAACTTTAAATTCATGAAATAAAAGTCTTCTTAAAGTTGTCTTTTTAATTCTCTGCTGATTCGAATACGCTGTTGTAGTTTATCTTCTTGAAAATCGTGTGCCATTCTTATTGTTACTTACAAAATAATGTAAGTACTGTAAGTAGGTAAGTATTATAAATAAAATTGTTTATCCGTAACTGTTGATACTACCAGTTTCATAATCGTAAAATATATGTAATCGTAATAAAATAATAATAATTTTATTCGAACGAATTCGAGAATTGATTTGTGTTTTAAGTAGTTACCTACACCCTTTCCTACAGTCTAATTAATATGACCTAGGCAAATTTCAACATACGCTCCTTCTTATTACGATATTTTGTACTCATATTTACTAGAAAACGCTTTGTAAAGTTTCAAATCAAACGTTCGTAAATAATGTTGAAAATGGGCTTTAAATCCTTTTTGCAAAGTTTGTGGTGGATCACGAAGATACTCTGGTCAGTGCGGTCGCAAAAATAGGCTTAAAAAGGAACGTTCCAGTTTTGCAAATAATATTTAATATTTTCTTAAATAACTATTTTAATATATTTAACCTGTACTGGGTGCGACATAAAATGAGTTCCACGAAGCCAAAGCCGAAACACAAAAAAAAATAAAACACATTTCGAAATCATCTTTTAATTAAAAAGAAAATTGTATGTCTGATAATAGTTATCACATATTGTTTACGCAATAATCCGTTCTGTTGAAGCAATTTGTAATTTAAGGTAGATACCTACCATCCGACTTGTGTGTGCGTCTAGTCTCTCTAATTGGACTGATTGTATATAATCCAGAATAGCATCTTCGGCAAATAGGTAGACATATAAAATTTATCTTTGAATCATACCTATGTAGACCAATTGAGATTTGGACTGTCACGTTGAGCCTTGAGTTTATTTGTGTAACTGTTGCATAATGCTTAATTATGTAATGTAAAGTCGCGCAGAAAAAGTTTTTTTGTTTATAATTTAGAATCCAAATCCTCACCCAACCTTATCAAAAGACCGGGATAGATCGGTTAGAAACACAAGGAGATTAAAATAAATAATTACCTACTGTGACAAAAATATTTTAATTACATAAATTATGTTAAATCTCCGTTGACTTTAGATCTAAGGTAAACATCCCACCAAGAGTGTTATACCTAATAATGAGTCGATGCGTGATGAAATTATGTTATATCTATCAACGTACAAGTACAGCTCTAATGAAATGCTCATGAAAATGAATGCCCAAATGATTCTTTATTCTAATTGGACATTCCACGTACCTATAGTGGAAGTTAAGCACATGTTACTTCATGAATATCTTTTTCACCATCAGTCCAAAAAAGCAGCATCTTTTCTCTTCTCCATCCTTTTAAAACTAGGCCACAATCAACTCGATTGTAACTTTTTAATCGCCACTTCATTTAAGTTAGGCGCAGGAATGCTCAAACAGCCACACTTTATTGATTTAATTCGACTTTTTCTTTTTTTCGCGGGAACAGGCATCTGTCACGTCGCTTCACAAATTGATGCTTTGTTTTCATTTTATTTGGACCCCGACATTCTGTTTCGCACGTTTCATTTAGAGAGAAAAGTTAAAAATGTCGGGATTTAGGTTTATGGGGATTTCTTTGTAATCGAAAATAGAGAAAACGCTGTTTTCAACAAAATCTTGTACTATAGAAGTGTGATGAGAAAAAAGTATCGGTCATAAATATTGGATTAGGATTATCAGTATGTTCCTTTTAAATTAGATTTTTATCTGTTGTTAAGTATAGTAGTTTTGTACAGGAGCGGTGTTATAGAAATATGATTACATATTGCTGTTTTTACTCGGCATTTCTAAGAAAATTTGTGAAGTCAGACTTAATCATCATATTTTTTTGTACTTTGTTATAAATAATTAGGTAATTTATGCAAATCAAAATTTCACATTGAAATATCATCCGCAACACACTTCATCATCAGATAAAATAGTAATAATAAACAAATTCCCCTAGGGTCATCAAAATCATAGGATGTAAACAAAATCATAGGATGGACGGATATAAGATAATTTTGTTGTTTGTCACAATGACAGTCAATAATGGAAGCCACTGGAAATCTCCAATGCGAAATCATGATATCCTATCATAATTATCATATCATATCATGCCACACCTGCTAAATGATCAACACGATGTCAACATGCATCTTTAACGATGTACATAACGAAACATGTCCCGTCGAACGGATGGACACTGTACGCTCAACCAATTGAAACCACACATATGTCTTTGTGGAATCATATCAAAATAACAACTAGTAAGAGGTTTTTTATGATCTAATTCAATACGTTATTTTCACATATTTCTCGAGTACCTAAAGTTCCATTTGATTAACTACGTACGCAAGCCCATCAGCTTCTCGCAGACGCGGATGGCTGCAGCCAAAATCCATCGCTTCTGCCATAACTATAGAGATCTTTCAGGCTTGTTGGCGATAATAATAACTATGTTAGTATTCGGTGATAGTCAGTTTTATTGTGCCTTAGCAAAATTTCCTGGTGCTTTTGTATAAAATTGTAATCATATTGCATCCCCGACTTCATCTCCTAATCATTGTTTCAAGCAAGAGGAAACTTTTGCAACACGAGATATGTTCCTGTTTTATTGATTTAAGCTAAATTGGTATTATTACTGGAGCATTACACCGTCCTGTGGATTCTTAAGTACTTTATAATTTATAACATGACAAAACATCAATACACCTCAAGCCTCAACTCCACCTTAATTACGACGTCTCTCAAAGTGATCCCACGACAAACATACCAAATGGGCATTGTTAAAGCACAAAGGCAAATAAAAAAGGCAACAAATGGAGGCATTAGCGGACAAAGCCGGGCGTAATTGATTTAATTTGTCGCGAGTCAAAACTCCGAGGTGTCGCTAAAAGGTTGTGACACACTGAGACGGATGTCACATTGTGAATTCGCATAATGGGACGTTGTGTGTGGCTATGTGTTTATTATATGTAAAGTAGTGTTTCACTTACATACCATCATGCAGTGACAACGGTTAAGGCTTAATTTTCTACAAACTTGAATTAAACCTCTTTAGATCTTACTTGTAGGTGTTTTCGCTATTGGGTAAGGTCGCCAGCAATCAAAGTATAGATTGTATCATCTATCCAAAGCTTCGGAAATCTGTTGAGGCAGTTCTAACCGCAGTAGAACAACTCTACGCGCAATTTTTTTTTATTTCGGATGACTGAGATCGTTAAGCAGTGTAGATGAAAACTTTAGCTGTGATTAATTCTAAGATCATGCATCTATTGTCATATAATTACTGTTGCAAAATGCACAACTTACTGTTAATACAAGAATCATTGTCCCCTGAGTTATCGCAGGTGCTGTCACTCGTAAATGTCAAAAGTGAGTCAAAACCGAAAAAAAATCACCTCGAGCCTTTTTGACAATTGTCGTGATTCCTCCGTCGCTAAAGCATCATGAGTTTGACAGTGTAACGCTACAATGTTCTGTTTTCAAAAGAAATTGATGGAAAAAAATGCTCCGCTCTTATTCTGACTGAGTGTACCCCCATCCTACAGGGAAAGGCTCAAAGCCGTGTCGCTGTGGGCTGGCCGTGACGCGGTTTTATTGCAAGCCTTTAAATTAAACAGAAAAATGTTACGAAAAGCACTGCGTTCGAATTTGAAGTCATCCGTGTGTGCGTGTAGCGTAGAAATAATTGTCAAGAGTAAATGCCACGAATAGGTTCCGAGAGCACAGAGCCTACCGCGAATTTCGAAAATCGCTTACGAGACACGTTGAAACTTATTTCAAGCATCCATTCCCGTCACTCCTTAAAGGCGTTATTGGGGTGATAGTGACAGATGTTCGATTTTTTTTGATTTTCGAAGATGACATGGTAGGCCTTCGTGAATGTAAAAGACGCAAATACACTCAACGCCAATAACTATAAACAGCCTTAAGGATAACTCACTCTGAGATAGTACAATTTGGCATCGCATTCGAGCTTCTGTTTGCCGCGCTTTTTTCTCATACTACGTAGGATGCCCTGAAAATTTCGGGAATTGAATACTTAGGAACGTATATTTGACATTTGTGTTATACCTCTTTCTTACAAGCATAGTCTCATTATTCGAAAACACTGGCCACTTAGAAAAAAAAAACAATGTCCGATTTTCAATTGTTTTTTAAAGTCGTTGAGTCGCTGGTGAAAATGGAGCTGTCCCGCGAAAGTTTTAGAGCAATGATTTATTATGACTTTAAAAGTGGATTAACACAACAACAAAGTGGAGACCGATTAACTATTGCTTTTAGTAGTGAAGCACCTTCAAAGACGACCATATACAGGTGGTATTCGGAATTCCAACGTGGCCGTGTGTCTCTTGCGGATGACGTACGTGAGGGTCGACCGAAAACGGCCGTTACCGATCAAAACATCGATGTTGTTCGCCAACTGATAAAGGAAGATAGGCATGTTACATATCGGGAGATTCAGGAGACTTTAGGCATTGGAATGAGTCAAGTACAAGTTATTTTACAACAAGAGTTGGGCGTGCGGAAGTTATTTTCCCGGTGGATTCCTCACTTGTTATCTGACGACCAGAAAACGGTACGTCTCAATTGGTGCCGCAAAACTTTAAAAAGATTTAATGGAGGAAGCTCAAATGCCGTTTTTAGTATTGTGTCAGGTGACGAATCATGGATTTACGCATATGAGCCTGAATCGAAAAACCAATCTCGAGTTTGGGTTTACGAAGACGAACCGAAGCCGACAAAAGTTGTTCGTTCTCGCAGCACGATCAAAAAAATGGTAGCCACGTTTGTCTCCAAATCGGGTCACGTGGCGACTATCGCTCTTGAAGATTGAAGAGCTGTCAATGCCGATTGGTATATAGGCGTTTGTTTACCGATTATTTTTGCTGAACTGCGAAAAACTAACCCTAACCGCCGTATTATACTACACCATGATAATGCCAGCCCTAACACCGCTCAGAAAACAGACGACTATCTGAAGGGCGAAAACGTCGAATTACTGGACCATCCTCCGTACAGCCCCGACCTAAATCCCAACGATTTTTTTACTTTCCCGAAAATAAAGAATCGGTTGCGTGGTCAGCGTTTTCAGACCGCGGAAGAAGCAGTCGACGCTTATAAAATGGCCATTTTGTCAACCCCCACTTCAGACTTCAATAACTGTTTTAAAAACTGGATTCAGAGAATGAAAAAGTGTATTAAACACAAAGGAGAATACTTTGAAAAACAATAAAAGTACTTTTATTTCATTAAAATGCGTATTTTTTCCGATTCCCGAAACTTTCAGGGCAACCCAGTTATTAGAACGGCTATTCAGATAGCGTGGATCATTATTTTGTATATTGCTCGCAAAACATTTAACTTCGGTTTTCAAAAATCATCATATCATCAAATTGGTGTTTCTTGGTTGATGTAAGAGCAAAAAGACGAACTCGAAAACTTGGAAGACTTTAGATAATGTGCGTCGTGCTAGGTTTGTGAAAGCAATGATTCTTTATGCGCATATTGTGCATGCTACTGATGTCACTCGAATGCCTCTTATCGTCGCCCCTACGTCGCGATATTGAGAGGGGAGCTATTCCACATAGTTCTTGACAGCTAATTATATAAAAACTGAGGTGTTCATAGCATAACATAGATATAAGGTCGGCAACGTGTTACGTTTAGATTAAATCAGTCCGTCTCCGAATACAGAAGCTTAAGAGAACACACGTTTGGTTTATTTAAGTCACCACATAGCGATCGTGACCTTCCACCGTCGAGTCACGGGCGTTTAACGATGTCAGCGATTATGTTATGCTATGCACACTTCAGTATGATTCGAGAGTGAGCAGACAGCGAAAACGCATTTTCGTTAATGGTTGTCATCGGTTCTAATACCTATCGGTACCTGTGATACAGTTTCCATTTGATCTTAGAACCGTGGAATGAATACGAAGGTAATGTCACACACTGCTGATGACACACGATAAAGCGCGATAGTAGTTACCAGGCGTCTCACTGGCTTGCCTGATGGTAATGTCACCTTGGCATTTTTAACTGTCTTCAAAATGGAAGAGGTTCTTAATTCGACTGTTTTTTATGTACCTATGCTATAACTATAACTGATTTTAATCGAACGGGTTTATAGTCCGTGGGCTAGTCGGCCTGAAATTAGAAAACGGTATAATTTGGGGGTACCAAGTGTCCTTTTTACAGTAGTTAGACATATTCATAAGGATGTTAAAAAAGTATGATAGACATCTCAAAGTGGTAGCTAATAGGCATACGGGCTATTTCAAGATTTCCGTTGTATGACAGGTATGGTTAAAATTAGGAGGTACAAATTTTCCTTTTCACGGCTGTTAGGTAAGCTTATAAAAACGTCAAAAATGCAAGATTGCCATTTATAAGTGCTACCTAACAAAAATGGGGGCCAATCAAATATGGCGGATCTCAAGTTTTACAAAATCAAGTATATCTCGAGAATTATTAAATATATCTAATTACTCTCTTGAACAAAATTAAAGGCATATTTGTAAGCTTTATATTTTGTATATACACCATATTGCTAAAACGAACCAATAATTAATTATGACCAAATTTATGAAAATTTCGTGATTTTGATTTTTTTTGTGTCGTGTTTTTACATAGTAGTCATGACGCTAGAAAAATTAAATATTTTTTTAAAGATAGTGTATTTAATAAGCTTTAATTTGATGTATATAACTTGTTGGCGGTATTAAAAAAAAGACCCATAATAAAAAAAAAATATATATTTTTTTTATATTTTTCAATCTTGGTTATTTGAAATAAGCACTATTATTTACGAGTGGCACTTCCATGGCCTCTTAAATCACTAATTATACGGTGGATTATGACTACAATTCATTTAAATATTTTTTATGGGTCTTTTTTTAATACCGCCAACAAGTTATATACATCAAATTAAAGCTTATTAAATACGCTATCTTTAAAAAAATATTTAATTTTTCTAGCGTCATGACTACTATGTAAAAACGCGACACAAAAAAAATCAAAATCACGAAATTTTCATAAATTTGGTCATAATTGATTATTGGTTGGTTTTAGCAATATAGTGTATATGCAAAATATGAAGCTTACAGATATGCCTTTAATTTTGTTCAAGAGAGTAATTAGATATATTTAATAGTTCTGGAGATATACTTGATTTTGTAAAACTTGAGATCCACCATCTTTGATTGGCCCCCATTTTTGTTAGGTAGCACTTATAAATGGCAATTTTGAATTTTTGACGTTTTTATAAGCTTACCTAACAGCCGTGAAAAGGAAAATTTGTACCTCCTAATTTTAACCATACCTGTCATACAACGGAAATCTTGAAATAGCCTGTATGCCTATTAGCTACCACTTTGAGATGTCTATCATACTTTTTTAACATCCTTATGAATATGTCTAACTACTGTAAAAAGGACGCTTGTTACCCCCAAATTATACCGTTTTCTAATTTCAGACCGACTAGCCCACGGACTATTAATCCCATTTGGTCCCGTTGGCACCAAGTTGGGCACTGATGATGGGATCTTGGAGAAATCGGTATATTTTATTTTAATGAACTAAAATGGTCAGTTTTTAATTCTATGAAGGCACGTACAGTTTAAAGTGGCATTTTATACGAAGGCAACAATGGCAGCCATTTTCGACAAGTGGCCAATGGCCATATCATGAGCTGACAATAAAACAGCTGCATGAACCTTCTGCATATTTAGCATCTAGCGTGCACATCGTATGGGCTAGCACAGTTGTCTGAGTTAGTATTTCTGATTTAAAATGTAAAATAGAAATGTAAAAGGAAAACATGGTCATTCATTACATTAAGGTTGTTAGCTGAATATAAGCTTGCAAAAATAATAACCAACAGGTCTTGGTGGGTGGGTACCGTTCTGTCTTGGTTGGTTTGTTTTGACCAGGTGAGATAAAAAACTGGCCAAAGGTATCCACACATAGGGAAAGGTATCATAAATATCTTAAAAATACATGAACAGGTGGCTTATGATGGTCAAGCGTGATGGTTTAACGTGCTACCCGTCACCCTCGCAATTGCATACCTTGTCAGAACGTGACGGCAACGCCGATAAACCATTGACACGGAACCATCAAAAGCCTAGTGATCATCATAAAAATAACTTGCATTTAGTCAAATGTTGGAAAAAGGACGAGAAACTTTAAAGTTTCGGTTTAATCCCAAAACGTTACACTTCACTGCCAGCCGCGCACATGTGCGTTACCCTTATAACAGCTTTATTCCTAAAGGGCGAGAGGGCGGTCCAGAAAGATTTCACTGGGTTTTGCGTTCACCATTAGAGCAGTGTAGGTAAGTCCAGCACATTTAATTTTCAAGGAAAGGCCATCATATGCGTCTTATACTGTAGGGAAATCAGTCGGTAGACGGATTTTCCTGACTGACGGTCTTCCCGGCATTGACTTATTTTCCCAATAAAACTTGCGCGTATGACAGACACCATGCTAGGCGCGTTTCGCATTTATTGAAGCGGCCGGAGAAAAGCTCTTTGTGATGTAAAAGATTGATGCGTCTCTTCGCGACGCTCGAGCATTTGGTGCTGTCTATTGCCTCTGTCAAAGTGCATTATGTCATGTACTTTGTGCCAAAAAATTTACTATATTGAAATGTATGGAACACTAAATTTTTTCTCGAAACGGATGTCGGTCATTGTAAAAGTTCATCAATAGACTTAACTACCTACTTATATCCAAAAATCTTATATTATAACTTACTAACAATCTAAACTAAACTACCTACTTACGCTACCACTCGCCTTTGGAATACTTTTGTAACAGAGAGGTCAAGTATTTATGAAAACAAAATTTCATATTTTTTTTGTGTTACTTAAATTTTGTGTAACTGCTTTTGGCACTGAAAGGGCGACAAAATTCAAATGTTCTATATGAGCGATCAACAATACGCACCTACATCTTTTAAATTTGCACCATTTTACTATTGGCAAAGGTTGTTGAACAGAGTATACCACATAGTTTGTATGACTAACTTTCGTAACACCTGATGAATCTGATTCGAATTATGTATTTTTTTTTGTTATCGACTATAACAAGTAGTGCCTATTTTCTTTTTCATACCTAAGATTGAAATTGGCCCACTAGTGTTCTTTGTCCCTTTCGGTCTTATAATATGTTTATAAGAGTGAATGGGACAAACAATACTTAGCGGCTTGCTAGGAGACGTTTATGAATAAGAGGGTTAGACTTGCCGTACACCAGCATCCAGTGGTTTCCACAATCCACAGTTTCTATAAGAGTCGCAGCTTTTAGTACTTTCTCTTGGCAGAAGGTTGAAATCGGCACATCAATTTCGCCTCAATTCACACGTCTAATTCGAGTAATTTTCGAGCCCACCGGCCGGGAAAATATGGTGCCGTCGACGCTCGCATTATTACTGTATCGGCCCTGTGATCTGCAATGCTGTAAGCTGATTAGATATCGTATTAAAATATCAATAATCCTATTTGTGTATTTAATGTTATTTGAAGAATTTAATACCATAAGCCATCAGATGCCCATTTGTCGAACAGTATTAATTTACATATATTAGTTTAATAAGAAATTAGGTACTGTCAATACAGGGTGTTTTTTTTTCGACCGTTCAAATTCTACGTAGTGAATGTGTAGGTCATACTGACCAACTTTTACTATGGGGACAAAGTGGAAATCGCGAAAAAAAATCAGCTGTTTCATAGATTTCGGCCGGCGTAATGCCGCCAATTTGTATGAAACAGCTGATTTTTTTTTCGCGATTTCGACGTTGTCCCCATAGTAAAAGTTGGTGAGTATGACCTACACATTCACTACGTAGAATTTGAACGGTCGAAAAAAAAAACACCCTGTATAGGCATAGCTACGTAGAGAAATGAGCAAGATAAGATCAGACGTTGCATTGCAAGTTGCAACGGAGCTACGTAGTTACGCCGCCACTAGTATTTCGTTTTTATACATATTTATGCCTCTTTTAATGCTTAGCTTTGATTTACTTAAATGTAATCCATGTTAAGGCATGTTTTGCTGTTTGATACATATATGGGGATCACTAAAACTTCAGACCACTTGTAATATTTATAATAATTACAAAAATAAACCTGTATATGAAATACTATATTTATACAAAATAAATATTATGTATTTGACCGTGTGGTGACGGCAGTAAGAATACATTTGTTGACACCCCAACTCTTCCCGTGGGTGTCGTAAGAGTCGACTTAGGGATTTGAATTGTCACTGATCATGTATTTATTCAAGATTGATGATGTGCAGCAGCATCATCATAGTGGAGTGGACACATTACTGCGATCGCCAACCCGCTTGCCCAGCGTGGCGATTATAAGCATTTACCTCCTAATGCGTCTATACGCATAGGAAATAGGAGAGGCTTTTGTTCAGCAGTGGACTGATTATAGGCTGATGATGTGATATAAAATACTTCAGAATACCTATGGAAAAATATAGGTATTGTTACCTATCTATAGGTCTAGCTTATCTTCTGTTTTCATGTTTGTCCATCTATTTGTCAAATATAGATACTATTGATAAAAATATTTAATCGGCACCTCGTCAAATTATACCCAACCAGTAAATAGGAATGATATTTTTTTTATATATTTGGACACACCGATCAAAATTATCTTCCAAAATATTGGGACCTGTATTTTTTTTAAAGACCTATTCAAGAATATCCCACACTATGGGATTATAGCAAAATAAAGTGCGAAAGAAACAAATGCGAAAATTTTAATCATCCCTAATTGAATTGGGTACCTATCGCTGACAGGCCAACTCCACTACAATTAAAAACTCAATAAAATTTACTCAGCACTGTCGTACTGATTAAATAACGAGTGTTCTTCAAAAAACAATGAAAATTTTAAACGACAATGGTAAACTGGCATCCCATGGCGCTTTTCGATTCATCCATCAGTTCAAAACGCATTAACATCTTTCTTTTTCCAAGGCTCATACGCCTTTATGATACTACAGTGCAAAGGTACGCGTGTCTCTGTACATTTCCGTTCAGAATCAGAAAGAATCAGGTTTGTCTGAAATCCTAGTTACATACGCTGTTTTGTATATTTGGTACATTAGAATACGCGTGGCTCGCACGAGTCAGTGGGTTGGGAATAACGAGGCAGTGACGTCACGTGACGTCATCACGCTTGACTCCAATTTGGAAGCGCATCGGGCTGTTAGGAGCCGTTCAGGCTTGTTGGTTGTGGGTTCGCAAAACTATGAGATGGTTAGGTTACGTAGATACTGGCATTAAAAGTAGACGTCATGCCTGAAATATTTTGAAAGAAAGAAATGGGGATTTGGTCTTTTGTCAGATTTTTGAATTAGGAAAGTACGTGTTTGACAGCAACACACAGCCTGCTAGCGGCTCTTTTCGATTAATGTTAATTAAAAAAAACGGGTAGCGGCGAGTTGCTGTAAAACACTACATATGTTACCTCCTTGTTGTATCCATAAAGTGTGTGAAGGTCTGACAAATGTAACATCGATATAATAATGTTAATATAAAATAATGTTAGAGCCCTAATCTGGTACTCTAAGCTGCCAAATGAAACACACTAGGGCCCGAAGGGCAACATACTATCAAGAATCAGCCAATGAGAGGCGATGATTGAAGCGTCTGCAGCTAATCGAAACGTGACACTACCGCTATACTAGAGAGTAGAAATCCTCAAGAATATTTATCTCTTTATAAACACCTGTAATCATTAAAAAGGTAGGCATGTAACAAATACTCTCGTTTTATTTAAAGCACCAATTAAAAAGATCGTAAATGTTTATCTATTCTAATTCTTAATTTGCTTGGTCATGACATATGTATTAGCTACATAATTAATGACCAAGCAAAGCAAAGCAATATTGTTATGTAGTATAACTATTAAATGTACATTAAGGGTCGGATAGATGTGGGAAATTTTACAGATTCTGTCAAATTTCCCCATTTCGCACACACGCGCACTTCACGCACACTACCTCATTTTACCGAGCGGGGTCATTGACCCTTGGTGATTTTTTAAATGAAAGCGGCCGAGTTTGTAATTTATCACTACCTCTTTTGAAAAATTACACTTGTCAAAGTACTAGATGGTAAAAAAGATAGAGAGGGATAGATTTTATAACACTATCCTTGTCTTTTCGAGTCGTCTCAATGCAATGCAAAAGACAGATTTAATATATCGGGCTTGTAACCAATGCGTGTAATAGTACATTGTGCATCAAGGGAGATGAAGTACGGAATTACTAACGAGAGTGTTAGAAGCCCGACGCTATTAGGCGGAGGGCTTTTATGACTCGAATTAGTATTCCGCTTACCGACCGTGATGCATACAATGTTTTTCATCACACTTGCCAACCAAAAAATAAGTTTTAAGACATATATTATTAAATGACGTACTGGCATTTCTATTACTCCCTAGAGAATTTCACTTTTCTATTACTCCAGCTACGCGCGCAAGCAATGGCGCGCTTAGACAGCAAGTGTGATGAAAAATATTTTTATAGGTATATAATAATTCTCGCACTAGTGCGGCAAAAATCTGTACTGAAAATGGATTTTCAATACAGATCAATCAATTTGTTACAGTCACCATCAGATATATCCGAGCGACCACGGCACTCAAAAATATCTGAGCATGCCAATAGAGGCCTGCTCAGATATTTATGAGTACCCTGGCCGCTCTGCTATATCAGATGGCGACTGTACAGCATCGTATTCTGATTAGGAAATAGTAAGAGAAAATAATCCGCGGAAGAACAAAATTGACTTGGTTCGAGAGTATGCCTGTTTGACCAACTGGTTGTAAGGCAAGCCATTAGTCCACTATAATAAAAAAAAAACTATTTTTTCTGATCGGAACACGATACCGTTGAATATAGGTCCTAAGTATTCACTACCACCAGCTTTTATGAAGCGTAGACATTCAACTCTCCCACTGCTGTGTGCGTCAAACGCACAAGAGTCCACCAACGATTGCACATGCACAGTGCCAACGACGCACATTTGCGAGTCCATACTAATTTTACATTTACAGAATTCGCTTCGGTGTAATGTTTGGTGAAGTAGTTTCCATGAAAAGCCAAACGAATGGACTTATGCATTACATCTGTATAATTATTATGTGACTTACCAGCAGTTATCAGGTTTTAGGGAGCTTATTTTACTAAATTAAATTGCATTAATTATAAAAATAAAAATGCACATAGGTAAAACATTAAGACTTTTATTATTTATTATACACAATTACAACTGTAAATTGAAGAATTACAGTTAAAAGAAAAAAGTAGATCCTAAAAAAATTATGACATTCACTAATTTAAATATTTGATGTCATAATATAGGTACTAAATTAACAATATCGAAATTTACCAACGCCAGAGGTGGGATTTGGAGCCGCACTCGGCCACTCCAGTGGTTTAAGCATCAGCCACGAAAGCTGAGGACGTTGGGTTCAAATTCTGATATTTTTTCTGTAGTATATGGGATCAAATATTTAACTTTATATAGGTACATCGTAGTGTTACTACCTACTTAAAAAAATAACATTTCGTTGAGATATTATTGCAGTCTGTTTTTTTGGCGGCATTGGAAATACAATATGCTGCTACTCTTTCTCACCACTCTCAAACTGTGTTTTGAGTTGCCAAATATAATTTAGGAGTAAGGCCAGGCATTTTAAATTTAGAAGTAAACACTTCCTAATGAGAAAATTCTGATCCCATAGACATCATAGCTGAAACATCTTTATGGTTTACATCCATACTATCATCGCTGAGCGTTCATCAGAACTGACATTAAATTTCTCTTGCACATTTCACACCGAAAATTGAATTTCGAGTGCAATCCCTTTCATTTTTCAGATTTCATTTTCATATAAGAAAAAATACATCCAAATTATGGGCCATGATCATTGATCTTAGCTAATTGATCCAGAAAATATTGTACATTAATTATCCGTCGCCCTGTAATTGGACTATTTACATGACTAGTACCTTTCTCTATAATAAATTCATGCTCTTCCTCTGACAGCTCCTGGTTCCTATAATAAAAGAGTCAGATAAATTATATTATTAGTCAGCCTTCTCCGTAGCCTACTTAGTAGTGAATGTGCTTACGATGCTGGAAGATCCGGGTTCAAATCCCAGCGAGGGCATTAAATATTTGAGTATTTATTATCAGTATTATCACAACTCGAACTTATTCGAAAAAGGGTTGATTATCTCTAATCCATGCCGAATCCAGGAAATTTCATATAACATTAAAGACTCTAAATATGGCTAGGAATACAGCATTAAAATATGTCGTAACTCGCAATGCTCGCGAGCAGCCTGTACTTGTATGTACTGATCATACAGGGCGTCCCACGGCGATGCCACATGGAGGGAAAGTACCTTAAATATCATAGATAAGGTCAATGCGGGTAAGACCGTCTATCAGGAAAGTCCGTCCACCAACTGATTTCCGATCCTAATTGAACAGTATAAGACGCATATGACGGACTTTCCTTCAAAATAAAATATGCCGGACTTAGCCGCACTGACCTCAGCATATTTTACTGAAAGAAGATTCCTTTTATTTTTAAAACTAAATAAAACAGCATTCATTTTTTTTTTGAAAAACAATTGTATGAAAAAAAAATATCGCGAGGTCGGAGAAAAAATACCTTAATTATTGTAAATGAACATCTTACTGAAAGAAGACATTATTTCGATTTACAAAAACAAGTTGAATTGCATTTTGAATTATTTCATGGTTAAACCGGGAATCGAACCCGCTACATTCGAATCGGGAATCCAACCCGCTGATGTATGATATCACATAGCTAAAATTTATTGGCCGTGTGGTGACGGCAATAAGAATACATTTGTCACCACCCCAACTCCTCCTGCGGGTGTCGTAAGAATCGACTAAAGGATTGAAGTGTCACTGACCATTATTTGATAAAAGATTGATGATGGGCAGCAGCGTCATCATAGTGGACACATTACTGCGATCGCCAATCCGCTTGCCCAGCGTGGCGATTATGGGCATTTGCTTCCTTATGCGTCCACACGCGTAATTAAAAGGAGAGGCCTAAGTCCAGCAGTAGACTATCATAGGCTGATGATGATGATATGATGATAAATTTCATAAATCCTGAACTATTATACATAGATAGTCTTCTAGAAAGGTTCAAAATGGCGTTAAAATCCAAAAACCAAAAAAAAAACACATACCGACTTTTGTAGCTGTGCCTACGTTATGTACGTATGCTTACAAATATTGCAACGATTAATTGAACCAGATTTTGGTGGGCCGATTGTGGTGAGAGGAGAAGTATGCTTACTTAACTTAGATAACAATACAATAGATGAACCTGACCTGATGAAGAATTTTAAAGGTATCTATAGGCCCAATTGAGCTGAAGTTTAATATGCCTTTGGTGACAAAACTACTGTATGGTGTAATAGTGCGGGTTTGATGAGGAGCTGGAGGATGATCATAATATACTGTATGATTATTATTACATCTTATTGTACTTTTGTTCGGTTCATTCTTAGAAATCGATGACTAGCAGAAAGCTGTGTCCTTACACATTGTCTGAGGCGGTTTCATTTGCCAGAGGAATTCCGTTGCCCCATTTAATGGGGTAGACTCGTTGACTGCGTTTCATTAGTAGGATCGCTTGCTCTAAAACAATAAATCGTCCATTAATTCTATAATTCATTTAAAAAATTTAATAGGACGATTTAAAGTGTCCATAATGTAGCCAAAATGACAAAAACGGAAACCTTATAAACCACTAATTGGAGTTCGAGGCCAAAGAATCTACGAAAATATTGCCACAACAATGAAATGTTCTTACAATAGTAAATCCTTATTTTCTAAAAACATTCGTTGAGATATCCCATTTATTGGTAATTTTAATTCTATAATTTATAGAAACAATATTATTTACTTATTTTCACGTAAATATGAGATATTTTAATAAAAACTTAATTATCCGCAATTATTAGTAACAAAGTTGGTATAGCGCTGGTATCACCTCAGGTGTTAATAACATTTGGTACAGCAATTTAACTTCACATAAATTAAAACCCTATTTCTGCATACGTTTAGAAAATTGCAGAATAATATATTGTAGCGTGCTTTATGTTCACATTTCGTGTTCGTAAAATTCCTTTGACCTACAAATTTATTTGGCAGTGCTATAGTTCTCCATTTAAATTATCATACAGATCTAACGTTTTGTTTTCTTCCGTAGGTTGTTAACAAGATAACCCACTTGGTTCAGCCATGTTTAGCTTCGCTATACACCCCATCATTAAAAAATTAAATTCCAAATAAAATATACTTGGTGAAATGTTATAAAACGTAATGATACAAAATCATATTTTCATGATCTACTCATGATTACAGCCAAGTTTTACTATGGGACCAGCTTTGAAAAAGTTACCACTCAGGAGGATAAGTGATGAAGAAGACAAATAAAAAATAAAATACAAAAAATGCTTTCATTTTACATTTCCAAATTTCTTTCCCATAATTTTAACCCGTAATAAGGCAGGGGGCTTAGTAATTTAACCATACCTACTGTCTTAATAAATATGGCACGCTGTCGTTCGTGTTTACTGGTAATTCAACTTCTTTTTAAAATAGGCTTTGAAACGTTGGCTCTTATCATTTTAAGTTCTTTACAAGAAAATTTTGTCATTTCTATGTAAGTTAAGAGAAAAGAAAAGTTTTTAGGTTTTTACGTGTTTTTAAGAAAATCGTAGTTGTGACAGCCATATTAAACAAAAAGGCGTACAAACATTACGGAGGTATATAATGTTTTTATTAGGAATTATTTTAAATAAATAAATTAAATAACAAAAAGGTTGTGGAAACCTGAAAACTTTATTTGACAATGACATTAGAGACTTTGACAGATTTGACAATAACGCATCTGTCGTAGTTTCGTTGGCCTCGAACTCCAATTACTGGTATAGATTCGTCATGGCCGTCTGTCATAGACGATTTACTCTCAAACTGTAAGTACTACTAGAATAGGAGATCTGGCTTCAGGGTTAATTCCGCCAAAAACCAAGTACATTTTTTTTAGGTCATCTTCCGCGTCTTTTTAACATACTATAAGAGTAGAGAAAAATCCAAGTAGATTTTTTGTTGATCTTGAACAGAAACAGAATCGATTGGCATAAAAAAAAGTTTGTCAAAAATGACCATTTTTTCGCACTTATCTATTGTTTACACACATACAGGGTTGAACTTATTTTTGGGTCAGTGAGGACAGCTACCAGATCCAGAGTAGCTACGCGAAAATGGTCTTAGAACACCTTCCTTCGATTTTAAATTAATGAAAATTGGCGTTTATAGATTTTGTAAAAAACATACAGGATGCGAGAAAAAAAATTGTCACATTTGACAAACTTTTTTTTATACCTATCGATCCAGTTAATGCTCCAAGACCTGAATAACGCAAGCCTTCAAGTTGGACTTCATATGAATCGCACAAAGACTCAGGTGATGACTAACGGCACGAAACGTAGGGTCGAGGTAGACGGGCAGACGATACATTATGTCGATGAGTATATCTACTTGGGCCAGCTAGTCTCTTTCAGCAAGGAAGTTTAACGCCGTGTTCAAAATGCCTGGAAGAGCTACTGGTCCATGAAAGAGCTAATGAAGGGCGACCTTCCAATGTCACTGAAGCGCAAACTAGTCGACATGTGTATCCTGCCCGTCCTAACCTACGGTGCCCAAACATGGTCACTCACTGAAAGTCATACGTCCAAATTGAAGGTCTGGCAGCGAGCAATGGAGCGCAGCATTTTAGGTGTAACGAGGATGGATCTGGAACACAACGCTGCGCTCCAAAACACGCATAGCTGACGTGGTGAAAATACTGCCAGGCTAAAGTGGGATTGGGCCGGCCACGTCTACCGCATGCATCCAGAAAGGTGGGTTATTACAGCCACCAAGTGGATGCCGCAAACTAGGCGGGGACGAGGCAGGCCGAGGCGGAGATGGCAGCACGACTTGGACGCCTTCGCCAACAATTGGCCAGACTTGGCACCGTACCGGGAGCTGTGGAGATCTGAGGGAGAGGCATTTGCCCAGCAGTGGGACACGTCTACCGGCTAGAAAAAAAATTGATCCTGTCTATTTTCAGGATCAAAAGCTTGTATAGACCCAAAAAAAAGTTTTCGGCTAGAAAAGCCGCAAATCGAGATTTAAAATTCCCAATATTCCCATACAAATTGTATGAATGTTAAAAAATATTTTTTTCACGCTTCATTTTTTTATGTCAATCGATTTTATTCGTGCCATCCAGTACCAATAGTTTCTTAGGGGTCAACTTATAGCAATGTAGTTATAAAAAAGCCAAAATTTCAAGAAAACTGTTTTTATACATTTACTATGGAAAAAAAGTGAAAGTTTAATTGCATCATCTGTCACGATAATTAGTCCTCCTATGCTAAATGACAATAATACTGTGTGGAAACATTAGCTATATATCATTATCTCGATTTGCGGCTTTTCTAGCCATTACATTTTTTTTGGAGGAGAGTGACGAATGAGGAGGTGTTAGACAAGGTTAAGGAGAAGAGGCAATTGATGGACATTATAAAGAACAGAAGAGGTAGGATGTTGGGCCATCTGATACGACATGACAATCTCATAAAATGCATAGTGGAGGGGAAGATTGAAGGAAGGCGTGGAAGAGGAAGACCAAGGAGAAATTACATTGAACAAATCAAGGAGAACGTGAAAGTCACGTCGTATCAAAACCTGAAAGAGATGGCTTGGGATCGAGGAATGTGGCGGTAATTCTCAAAATAGTGGCATCGTACCCTGCCGTTACGTTTTTGAATAGAAAGTGTACGAAATATGTATGTTGCACATTTAATTTTTTTTTTACAGATAGACACTAATATTACACATCGAGGCCAAAACATTATTTATCTATACATATAATACTTTTTTAGAAAAAAAATTAAGAATACCGTTTTCTACTGTACCCTGCCTTGTCCAAACGCGACACTGCTCCAGTTTTAGCTCTTTAAATTATTTAACTACAGTTGTATGATAATGAAACTTGGTTTTTTATAGAAACTATACTATTACATTATTAAATATGACGTTGCACACGATGTTTAGATTACTTTTAACATAAATATTCACGTTCGAAGTTTGTCCAGCGATATTTTCTCTATATCCTGTGCGTTCGCTGTTTTTCACCTCACACACACATAGAAAGTCTTATTGAGAACCTAATAGAAGCAAAACACGTCTTCAGTATGGTTCTAACCGCTGGTGGAGAGGTTTCTGCACGAGGTGCACCTGTCTTGTGTTGACAAGTTTTCGAAGTGTGACGTTCGGAGTTTGTAACAGGTATGTACACTTTATCCTGGCATGCTTATTTTAAAATATTAATACGGTTGGTTTCTTACTTATACTATTTTAATATTCCATTAGGGTATAACTATAAATACTAAAATTACGATACTAGTATTATTAACAGTTAAGGAGATAATATTTAGTTTGTCGACTTTTCACTGCACCCTGTGTAACTTTATCCTGCCATCACTCTGCAGGGTAAAGTGACCGTTGACAGGATATAGTGAAAAAAGCTATTTATACAAAGTTTTTACGAACTTGCGCTATATGCACATGCAGGTAATTGCGTATGTATGTTTGAGGATATCATGTCTTTCTACAAAATTTCATTTTACCGAATATCACTTGCCAACCCACGTTTCGCAGATGATTCACTTGGCATACTAACATTGCCAACTTTCATTTGGTTCCTCTTTCTCTTTTAGTGACATGCATCTACAAGTATATTCTGTTCTATGATGAGGATGCAATTTCCTCGAAGGTCAGGCTCAGTAAGGCGATCCTTTGAGATCCCTCGTGTGTTGCTTGGCGATCCAGGGCCTGATCACAACATTGGAGTCACCTTTAAACGTCTGGTATGTATTTGGACGATGGGGAGGTGATTCCAAATTTCCAATATCGTGCTTAATGACGTCCGCAGAGTTTCGCCAATCTTGTGGTCAATAGGCTTAGACGTAAATTCATCGAAGTGCGATTTTTATGCCTGTAGCCCTGTCAGACTTCGAATCTGTCTTGTCAGGCATCAGAGTAGTTTGATGGAGTGAGCTCGGAGCTTTAGGCTAAGACGGTGGCTTTAAGGGCTGCTTCTGAGTGCTTAGAGCAGCTATGAGCCGTTGGTGCTTCTACGCAACTGCCTTACCAGTACAACGCCGCGCTTAACTCATACTTTAAGCACAGTCTCAAGTTGGATGTTTCAACAGGACGCAGTTAAATATGACAATTTGCTTAAGCAAAGGTTACTGTCTCAACGTTCTTGACGAAACGCAGTAGTGCAAAACGACATTCCCTATTCGTTTTGGAGGTCTTGAGATTCGCTGTATGCTATAAGGGACGCTAGGGTCGTAGCGTTTCTTACCTCCTTTCATACGTCGGCAGGTATTTTTGCTAAAGTCTTGTCTATAAGCCTACCTTTCGTGCGGAAGGCTCTGGACGCGTGATCGGTTCGCTCTTTGGGGGAAGCGTATCCGAACAATCCCAATTCTCAAAAGCTATGGGCTGATGTTTTGCGCTCATTTAGCAGCATTCTGGAAGGTGCTTACTAGTGTTGTGGAGGATATCACACGGTTTAAAGCGATGAGGCAGCCAGAGCTCTGGGCCTGGTTCCATGCACTACTGTCGCCACAACTAGGAAAGGTACTCGATAACGATACATTGAGAATGGGTGGGATCCAAGGTGTGCGAACCCCATCTGTGCATATGTAGAGCATCAATAGAGGTGAATGGGCACTACGGACTGAGTTGTTCCCGTTTTGCGGGGCGTTCGAGACACCATGTGATTAAGGACTTGGTCTCGGCTCTCGCCGAATGTTCCCTGTATAGCAGAGCTTCAGGACTTAAGCCGTACAGATGAGAAGAGACCGGACGGCTTAACGCTGGTTCCCTGGGCATGGGGC
>JALPQI010017711.1:0-22212 GCA_025490895.1 Thaumatotibia leucotreta | reverse complement strand
CGAACGGATAGGTAATAGTAATAGTAGAGGCCTTTGTCCAGCAGTGGACTAACATAGGCTGATCATGTGATAACCTTTCAATCTTCGTAAATGATCTACGAATTGCTGTTCGATTTTTCATCAGACCTTCATGAGCTTATTCTGCCATCCCCATTTTACCATAGAACTTTTAGACGAACGGCCGCTTTCTATTCTTACTTGGTAGATATTCTATTAATTCGCACAAAGCCCTTCGCTTCTTCCTTTCTTGTGCGTCTACTGCTAAGGAGTGGAATTCCCTATCGGCGTCTATATTTTCGAGATCGTGTAACCCGTCAGTCTACAAGGCAAGGGTGAATAGGCACCTTCTAGGCGTTACTCCATCGTAGGCCGTGTTTCTGCCCTCGACTAGTCTGTGACCAAGAGTAATTAAAAAAAAACTTAATGTTACCTAGATATTGCAACCTGCGCTTATTGTATGATCGTACCAAGGACTAAAAAATACGCTGTCAAAATATTCGGATTCCTCATGTTACGATAATACCTATACGAGTATTATTTGTTTATCTACTTGAATAAAATTCAAATTGTTTTCCACAATGGGTACAAGGTAAAACATATCTTAACTAATCTTAACCAAAGATTTCCTTCTTAAAATAGATGTACATATCGTCGGGGATAGTGCAATACCGCGTAACTAATTCAATTAGGCTCAATTTGAGTGTCAATTGTTTGATATTTGAACTCTATCTGTTTTGGTAGTTACCCGGTATTGCACTATCCCGGACGATATAAGTATATAAGTGTCATTCACCATGTGCTGTGACTGTACTTTAAAAATTATTTCCGAAAATTAAGTGACTGTAAATGTTTTATTCTTGAAAATACACGATTTCGTAAAAACATTAAAATTCAATTGCCACGACGATGGTGCCGCAAGCATAAAAATTCCTTGCAAAATTATTTAGACAGTAATTTTAAAACGTTTCAAATTTAATGACAGCTTAGCATCACACTCAGTTCAACAACCTGGATTTTGTTCCTAAATGGAGTTTAGTGCTCATCAATATGCCAGTCCAAGTCAGGTCCTAAGTCACACAAGTGCTAGATTCTTGATGCGAATACTTTAAATGTGTTTGAGATTGTAGCGAAATTCTAAAAATGTAGCGCTAAAAAGTTTTTTCACGTGCATTTTGGAGATATTCTGTTACCCTTACTAAAGATCTCCGGGACCAGAACCATTATTTTACAAAAACCTCGAATTAGCCCAATATTTTAAAATATTTTATACTCTTTATGTACTACTCAATATTTTATGTAATTTATAACATAATATTTTTAAATTACTCCATTAACTTTGAATTTATATACCGAAGAACGAAAATGAACGAAAAAAGGACCGTTCTTTTTGTATGGAGAAAATACCGGTTCCGGTCCCTGATCTCCTTGCTTACGAAAGTAATCCTTGATATTATGTTGATGTTTCTCAACTGTTTCGTAGGCACTCTTAAGTACCTAGTTACCGTCTTATTCATAAACAATAAAAATGGAGTCGCACGCGATGCGCCAAGCGATGTGGACGCATCGATGAGTGATTAAATATATATTATTTACGATAGTAGTGCGGCCTCGCCGCTGCTTACGAATCGACGCGATGAGTGCTTCTATTCCGAGTCAACCCATCGTGAACGACTTCCTCGCTTTCCTGCAGCAGAAGGAGAAGGTGCTGCGGGAGGGAGGGATGGATGCGGTAACCGCTGTCGAGTTTAGTACGCGAGCCTCGAGTTTTACCGTCGAAGACATCTGCGAAGCGAGCAGGTGTTGTGCCAATCCCTTGGGGTTGTTGGCACGTATGTACCTCATCGGAAGGGGGACGAAACTGGAAGGAATGACCCTTATGGACATCAACAGAATCCTTAAGGAGAACCAGGAGCGCATTCCGGAGTTTGTGGCGAAGGATTCCTCTATCCTTTCCGTACAAATCCCGGATAATATCGACGTATGCTGCTTGTTTAAGGATATCGTGGCCCTAAAAACGAGTTTAGCTGAAATCATCTTGAAGTTTGAAGCCGCCAAGTAACCTATTGCCGAGTTACGTGACGAAGTAAAATAGTCTGCGGAATGTCCCGACTCGGTCGACGGCGTCAAAATTTCAGGGAGCGGTGACCGGCCGGCTATAAATGCTGAGTCTGTCACGTTTGCCTGTTGCTGACACAGTACCACGTGCCGCACTCGCCGCTGCGCCGCCCGCGCGCCCCCCGCGCGTGCCGCCGCCTCCTGTTTCAAGTTTACGTCACCGTGCCTACGGCTGACGTCGCCGGTAGGCCCGTCGCAGCCCACCGAGCCTCATTGCCTTCTGAGGGAAGTGCAGTACGGGTTGCGATTAAGGAAAAGTTCAACCGCACCAGTGTGGATAAGGAGGGATTCACACTGGTGGAAAAGAAGAGCAAGGCGCGCAGGGCGCCTCGGAAAACTTTATGTGGCACCGGCCGAAGCCAGTTAATTCCGGCTTGCGGGTCGCAAACACCGTGTAAGGCGCTCTATGTTTCGCGCCTGCATTACTCCGCAGTGCCTGATGATGTGGTGGAGTATGTTCGCCGGAAGACTGGCTTCGCGCTGAGGGTGCAGCAGCTGCGGTCGCGCCACTACGTGCACTTCAGCTCGTTTGTGGTGCGCGTGCCGCGCCCGCTGCAGGACACCATCGCGAGTGCCGACTTCTGGCCGAAGGGCGTCGTGTTTCGGCAGTTCAGGGGCAATCTGCCGAATCCTACGTCAGATCAGACAACGCAACGGAGCCACGTCGTTACGTCGTCACCCAAATTGAAATAGTTTTTAAGTACCTATTTGTTTTGTAATTTTTTAGTTCACAGTGATTTGGTTTTTACTGTTATGCTGTGAAACTTATTGGAAAATAAAATAAAATAAATAAATAAATAAAATAAACTTCTTCTAACTTAGCAAGCCTAACTTACCAATGTGAAGGAAGGAAGGGTTGGGATAGTGACAAATGTATTCCTAATTTCCTACTGGGCTCACTACACGGCCCATATTATATTGTATCATATCATATTACATCGTCGCTTCTGGCACCCGCATCACATACCATGGGACAAGATCAATTTGTATAAGATTTATTAGCTTTACCTAAGTCCATGACAACTGATAAAACTCACTGCTCCCTCAAAAGTCTCGTAGTACAGCCTCCTGTACTGGTTTCCGGCGACGAGTTATTTGTACAAATTCTCCACAGGGGGCGCTGGCGGACACATGCCCTTTTTCTTTCACTATTTGTCCCTTTTGCTACACTTTTTACATTTCCCATTTCACGCTGCAACGCCAAGGAAGATATCCAAAGGAAAATGTGGTTGGAAATTTTTATTTAGATAGTTCACTAGTTGGTATGAGGATTTTTATCTCTTGGAAATGTACAAAGACAAGTTTACGAAGAAATTCTAGGCGCTCTTGAACTATGTACTATTAGGTACCTAGTTAGTTAGGTGATGGAAAAGGATTCCATCCACAAAGACAGCAATGTAATGAGGTTTTTTGAGACATGTTTCAGTGTGACTTTATCACTGTAGATAGGTTTTTAGGGTTCCGTAGTAAACTAGGAACCCTTATAGATTCACCATGTCCGTCCGAGCACATGACTGATGCGACAATATATCGCCGCGAGATAGACTATCTGTCCCTCTTCTATTAATATAGTTACCTAGTAAAAGATGGAAAATCTATCTCGCAGCGACATATTGTCGCGCCAATCATGTGCTAAGCGTGTTAGCTACATTTCGTTTACGATTGACGATTAAGCGTTAGAGATTGGCAACTTGTCTAAGCACCCAGGTATACATATTAATCACGTCGACAAAGTGGTACAATAAAAACAATAATTTTAACTAAAAATGTAGGTATGTGAACTCAAAGTTTAAGATTTTAAGTTCGAATAAAACCAGGATTTTTGTCTAACAATACTAGGGCTTGCAATATCGGACCATTTCCAGTTCCGGAACTGATTTCCGATATTACACTTCAATTCCGGAATTCCGATACTAGTTCCGGAATTAACGAAAATTTTGTAAATCTAGGTCATAAAACGTAAAATTGCTATGTGATTTGTATACAAGATACCCATGAGGAAAGGGAAACAATTTAACAGCATATTCCTGAGGCTAAAAGAAGCAAGTTTTTTGTGTGTTTCGAATGCTGCACTACATAAAAAAGAATTTTATTAATGAAACTTTCGCAAAAAATGCATTTTAAAGTTTTAAGTAATTATTGTACATTATGCATCAAGGGGAGGTAAGCACGGAATTACTAACGAGAGTGTTAGAAGAAGAAGAGGGTTGTTGAAGGCAACACAGTGACAAAATCGTTACCTAAAATGCGCAACGGTTTAAATAAAAGACATTTTCTCTTAAAATAGACGTCATCCGGTAAACTTATACTACATTTTAAACTTCAAATCTAGTCATAAATCCGCTGTTTTTTTTCCCTTTCCTCATGGGCACATTGTATTGTCCATTAATAAATTAAGGTTAAGTTCTTATACAAAATGCTAAGTACTTATAGGTATGGTAATTCAAATTAGAAACATTTGTCATTTTACATATGTTACAATCTTGGCAACAATCAGTTCTTCTTCTTTGTCGTTAACACTCTTGCCAGAGTGGTCGTGGTCATTACTTCAGCTGTTGGTGGCAAGTTTTACAACACGTCGCCACTCCTCTCTGACGGTCGCCCTCCTGGTGCATTCATACAGTGATGACGAGCCATTTACAGCCGCTTTTATCTGGTCAGTCCACCTCATAGGTGATCTTCCTCGTAGCCTGGTTCCCTCAATCTTTCCCTGGACCACAAGTCGCTCCTCGCAGCCACCTCTCCTCGGCGGCACACGTGAGGAGCACACGTGACACAAAAAAAGTGAGGATACGAGACTGAACTAAAAATGATAAACGCTGTTTGATGCCTAGTTCTCGAAGTATAGACTCGTTGGTACGGAATTCAGTCCATGATACTCCGAGCATTCTTCTTCAGCACCACATCTCTAGGGCGTCTACTTTCTTCTTCTCTACTTCCCGCAGGGTCCACGTTTCTGCGGCGTACAAAAATATGGGGAATATAAGTGCCCGAACCAGCCGAATTTTTGTGGCTCTGTATATGTTACGATTCCTCCATATTTTCCTCAACTTATCCATTGCAGATCTAGAAATTGCCATACGCCTCTTCACTTCATCGATACATCCTCCGTTGTTCGTAATTAATGCCCCCAGAGAAATGTACGACTGCACCAAATCACAATTAGCAATTTGAGTAATTCCTGGAGAATTGTTATTCATGCGGTCGACAATCATAATTTTTGTTTTATTCCTGTTTATCTTAAGTCCGAACTCAAGGCTAACGCGCTCCATCTTGCCGAGACGTTCTACCATATGTAACAATCAGTTACGTACCTGTAAACTTTAATTACAGATACCAAAATTTTACTTTTTTGGAATGCTACTTGATATTAGACCAAGTGGAGACTCAAGTCAAAGTTTAAGATTCTTCGACATATGTAAATAGTAATGCGTATAATTATCGAAGGGCTAAAAGAAAAATAACGGTAAATAATTGCAACCCAATTGATAATTAAAATCTGGTACAGGATCGTTGTTTACCTTGGCCAGTTTTCGTGGTTTAGTAGTTTGTTTAACAGAAACACTGTTTATTTAACAGAAAATAAAATATAACACAATTTGTGGTTAGAATTACTTATCGATATATATTGTGGTGGCTTTGTATCCTGTATTCTGTACCTGATTATCATAATCGTGTTGATATTTTATGTTTATCCATATAATAAAAACACTTTTTTTTAATTCCGAAATTCCGATATTAGCTGTGTCAATTCCGGAACTGTAAAAACAGCAAAATCGGCCCGAAATTCCAATATTTCGAAATACCGGAATTCCGGAATGCAAGCCCTAAACAATACGTGCTTCACTATCACTACATAGTATAAAATAAAGTCACTTTTTCTGTCCCTATGTTCCTTTGTACGTTTTAATCTTTAAAACTAAGCAACGGATTATTTTGATGAGATTTTTTTAAATAGGTAAAGTAATTCAAGAGGAAGTTTTTTATGTAGGTATAGTACCCGTGCGAAGCCGGGGCGGGTCACTAGTATAGAATAATGCATGATTATAATTTTGTGTTAAAAAAATCTACTTACTATGGTATACCTATAGCAGATTCAAGATTACACAGTAAAACACGGAAGTACGGCACCTTTTCAGATTATTAAGTAGGCATTTCGCAATACCCTTACGGCAAGGTAAACAAAACGCATCTCGGAGCCGTAATCATGACTTCAAAGAGGTTATAATCCAAAAAATACACGTTGGCCCGCGGAAGGCAGTAATCTGGTGACATATAGATACCTCTGGCACGCAAGATATTAGGGCTTTTTGAGATTTTAGTTAAAAAATTCTAGTTCTAGCAAATACGTATATTAAAATATTATCGAACCGGGTTACTCATTAATTAAGTCGATGAATGATAAGTAATTAATACTATTTAAGTCGATGATTGCTCGACATGTTTCGACCCATTAAGAGGGTCCTCGTCCGGTGTACCCTCGGCCAAAGCACGACGCGTAGGTAATGGGTCGAAAGTCGAAACATGTCGAGCAATCGTCGACTTAAATACGTGAGTAACTCGATAATATTTTAATATGTTTGAGTCGCACGTTATAGTTATAAATGTTATAATTCTAAACTTCTAGCAAATAGTTATAATAGTAATTCAAATTTCACGATGATTTAACTAGGTGCTTAAACTGCCAAATTCTTTTTTATCCAAAATAATTCAGCTAAAATCACGAATGATCAAGATCTATGTCCGCTTACATTCACCAAATACCACCAAGGGGAACGGGTAAAAAATCCTGGTTTTGTCGCCAACTTAAAACCTTAAACCTAAGTTCACATACGTACATTTATTTATATGTATAGTTTTTTCTGCTGACGAACCGTACATTTGGCACTTACATTTTTTTTATCACACATGCTGTCTAAGCGCGCCATTGCTTGCATGCGTAGCGTGAGTACCTAATAGAAATGTCAGTACGTCATTTAATAATTTATACTGTCTTAAAACTATTTTTTTTGTCGGCTAGTGTGATGAAACACATTGTATGCATCGCGGTTGGTAAGTGTGAACTCCCTTGATGCACAATGTAGTAATAATTCAGTTAATATTATAGTATAATCATAACAAAATAAAAACCCAGCACGCTTCAAATTTTCTTCAACATTTCAAGTAGCCAGAAAAATAACGCGTCTTACATTACCGATGCGAAGCTGCCACGCAAAATCCACAATGTCGGAAAACTCCGTCAACAAACAAAGTGAGTGAAAAAGTAAAAAAACGACAAACTCCACATTCTTAATTTAACTTGACTCACTCTTACATCCCTTCTGAAAAAAGTGCCAGCTTATGATGGTCTACTACACCCCGCAGAATATGCTAAATTTGGGGAATAGCGGGTTTTTGTAAACAGATATGACATGTCAAGTTATTTTGGACGCATATGACACGAATGGGGAGGAAAGTAAGAAAGTCCCCGTTCCTTGAGGCGGTACATTGGTCTGTATTATATATGTGTGTGAAGCGAGAGACTACCTTCAATAGAATCCACATCGGTAAGCGGTGTATAAAAACTCCCGGTCACGGGAACTACATTGAGGAATACCTAACTTACATTTCATTGGTGAGATTTCACCTTTCCGGACATTAAACCGAACACTTGGCTGGTTTCCGATCCGCCGTCGCAGAGATTCTTTATTTAGCTGATGTCAGTAATCACCGTTTACGTTCAAGTGCTAACCTCACTCTTGCTTTACCGTGTAATAAGTCGCGAACTTACTCTAGATCTTTTTTGGTGCGTGCTGTGAAATTATGGAATGGGTTGCCGCTGTCCCTCAGACAGGCTCAGTATGTAACTTCACTCAAGAACGGTCTGAAGAAGTTGTGGCTCTCCGACAGTTTGTGAAATGGCTGAGTATTTTATTTTATTTATAGATATGTAGTATATGTACATATATGTATTTTACATTATAACTATATGTGTAGTAAGTATATTTACGAATTAAGCATCGTAAGTAATATAGTATATTTACAGTAGTCATTCAAATCACGCACTGTACACGTTTGTTTGTCTATCTCTTGTTTCATATAGTTCACTCTTTTGCTCAAAGATTAACTGGAAGAGATCCCTTACAGGGATAAGTTCGCCCTTGTACCTTTTTGAATTGTTGTGTATTTTTTTACCTGTTTTATTTGTGTACAATAAAGAATTTACATATATACTTACATAAAAGCTGGCGACAGTCCTTCCTTGCAAAGAGTATCAGCACTCACTGCAATTCACCGATGAAATTCTGGGTATAATGTTAATTAATGTTTATATATTTATTAATTTATAAAAAGTAAAACTATTTATGTATAAAAAAAGTACAAAAGGCGAACTAAATGCCATGCTCTCTTAGTTAACCTGAAATATAATAGAGAGATTATAAGTTTCACACATTTGATAATAAAGAGTGTTGACAATCTCAACTCAATCATTACTAGAAAAATATTTGGGTATACAGGTCATCAGCCTATTCACTGCTGGATGCAGGCCTCTCCTATTAACTATGCAAGTAGACGCATTAGGAGGTAAATGCCCATCGCCACGCTTGGCAAGCGAATTGGCGATCGCAGTAATGTGTCTACTATGATGACGCTGCTGCCCATCATCAATCTTCGAGAGAATGGTCAGTGACACTTCAATCCCTTAGTTGACTCTTACGACACCCGCAGGAAAAGTTGGGGTGATGACAAATGTATTCTCACTGCCGTCACCACACGGCTACGTTCGCATCTAGGTATATTGAACATTTGCTCCGTCTAGTTGACAAGTCATCTGCGGTGTGTGACGTGATACTTTACCTTTACACGCCGTTTGCGGCAAGGAAAACCAGCGTTTATTTATTTGGCAGACCTTTAAGGAGATAAGGCATTAGGTACTTAAAATAATAAGATTGGTGGGCGTTCATTTTTATCGCAACACGCATTCGAAATCGAAACGTTATAGAATAATGTTGCTCATATATTTTGGCATTGCTAGTATTGCTACGTTTTTAGGAACTTCATATGCTAAATTAATTTAATTTAATCCTTATTTTAGTTATTAACTTATTAGACACGTACTTCATAGACTTCATACCAGGAATCGGAACCATTATTTTCTCCATAAAAAAGAACAGTTCTCTTTTTCGTTCTTAGGTAGGGTAAACTTGCCTAAATCGTACTCCTGCCTAAATCGTACCCCATCAATATCTTGTGAATTGAAACTGCTGAAGCAGTGCAAGTTTTATAAAATTGAACAACTTGGTCGGTGTGTAACGTCATCCGAGAAACAACCCCACAGTGCGACTCCATCGAAAATTATTCAATAAGTTATTAATTTCGCTGTTTTCGAGTAATAGTTAAGGTCGACTCTTAAGGATTTCAGTTTTCATCGCAATGAGCTATGTAAATTATAAGTATTTTGCTTAATTCTTTACTTATTTACGCTATTAATTACGAGAAATACTATCGTCAGTTTAACAACATTTTTTTTATACGGCAACTTTTAAATCTTAGTTATCTTATGCCTAAATCGTACTCATCACTTTGTTCTATTTCGTACCGGTACGTTTTAGGAATAATCGTTTATTTGACTGTATATGATAAACATAACCAATCGATAATACAATACTTAGTCATGTAAGTTATAGAAATAACTCTCTGTGTATATTGACAATGGAAAATTTTAAAAAATAAGAAATTTGGTCACGCTCATGTTGTAGGGAATAGGGATGAAACAGAATAAGAGACAATAATTTGTGTACCTACCCGATGAAGTCTGGATCCACTGACTTTATGCTGGAGTCGAGAAATATGCTTGTAAATTTTATTTTTGACAATGCCATCAAATTAACAATTAACAAAAACAAACAATTAAGGATTGAAAAAATATCGTTAAAATGTTAGTTTTAAATCTGAAATAAGCAAGCCAGCAATATAATAAGATTAGTGGTTAAATAAATATTACTAATATTCCTGAATATCATTGGTTATGATTATGAGACAATAAATAATTATATAATCTTAATTTCCATACTAAGTTACACCGGTACGATATAGGAATACAGAGGTACGATTTTGGAATACATAGTCTTAAATCGTACTTTTCCCACTTTTTTTTTAAATGTATTTATCTCAGAATATATTTAAGTTCAAAATTAATTTGTTATTTTAGTCGATTAGTAAATAAATAAAGATTCTTTTGATATCATACACATATTATTTTCTTATTTATATATCCTGATATTTAGCACTTTCTCTTAAGGGGTACGAATTAGGCAAGTTTCCCCTATATCAATTGTAAGTTAATGGAGTAATTTAAAAATATGATATTATAAATTACATAAAATATTGAGCAGTACATAAAGAGTATAAAACATTTAAAAATATTGGGCTATTTGGAGGTTTTTGTAAAATAACGGTTCCGGTCCCTGCAGATCATACAGTAGGCTTATGATGGTTCCGTGTTAATCATTTATCAGCGTTGCCGTCTCATTCTGATAAATATGCAAGTGCGAGGGAGATGGGCAGCACGATAAACGGTAAACGCTTGACCATAATAAATAAGGCCCCAGGATGCTTAGCCAAGTTGCCAATCGCTAACGCTTGGTAGCGTATGGTAGTTTTCCCTCTCTGTCACTCTTTCATATTAGTGCGAAAAAGACAGTTAGCTGTCTTTCGTTTATGATTGTCGATTAAGCGTTAGCGATTGGCAACTTGGCTAAGCACCCTGGTGTCCTTATCTATTGGACGAAGCCGAAATTTACATATTCGTTAAGGTGCATTTAAACCAAACGGTGCAATTAGACCAAACGAGCATTCGCTCTTTCTATCCCCCACTCTACGAAATCAACGAATTTCGACGAATCACGTGTGTAACGAACGAATTTCGTAGAGTGGGGGATAGAATGAGCGAATGCTCGTTGTGTCTAAATGCACCTTTAGGCTATTTAAACTAGTAGTAAACGCAGTATTATCATCTAATTTAGAATTAAGCTAGTATATAATTATGGGACTCTGTACTGCCTGAAATAAAACTTTTTATTATTATTATTATTTGTATCTCCTTGGCGATCACGGGCTTACAAATCCCGGTTTTTTGATAGGCTTGCGCGGGGATACAGATCCAACACGTAGAGGCCCTTTGGAGAAATTTGCTGTGTTGTACACCTGCTGCAACCCATTCACGGGCACAAATACATATCCGTAAACCGGTCCCAGAAGGCGCATAGAGACTATTGAGAAGTAATGGAAAAGACTAATGGGCTATGGTGATGGAGGATGGATGGATCAGAAATGGAACTATAGAAAAGAGGTCCGGACACCTGCCATAACAATGATTTCTCTTTGCTATCGAGGCAGGCGGTGACTCGCCGCCGACTAGATGGGCCCCCGTAAATGCCGTCACAAGAGACAGCCAGGGGCAACACCGGTGTAGGCGGCTCAGGAGTGTAGAGAGGTGTACACCGCTTTCTGCGCAGTGGCTTGACAGCCGCTGCACCAACTCGCGACTTACGCAAATTTACACTTCCACCCCTGGAGCATATAGCTCTGACGACTCCTCTCTGGACGGCCAGTTAAGGCAAGCCAGAGCTGAGAGTCCTACGGGTCCCCTTGGGGCTCCACTCCGACCGACGAAGACACGCCTGAGGCGGGGACCCTGACCGACTCTCGGGAGCACTCGGGTCCGTGGGGTCGTTACTCCCCAACAGCTCGCCACAAGCTGCCCTGCGGCCTTTATTATTATGTCCTTTATTTATTCTTACTCTTAGGTTAGGTGTTTTACAATATGATTATAAAAGTAAAATACAATACAACATACAAAAACGATAGAAAACATATAAACACATTATAAAAAACCTAACCTAGATGGCCGCCGGCAGCGGAGCGGGCCCAAGCTGCCGGTGGTTAGGGCTACAGGGAGAGGAACCGCCGGACTATACGCGCCGTGTCCAGGATTACCGCCTTCTGCATCTGACCCTTGATCCAACCACCTAGCGAGAGCCTCTTGAGGTGTTGATCGAGACTCTTCGCTATGAGACCATTCGCAGAAACAACTATCGGCACAATGATCGCCGAATCAACATCCCACATGTCGGTTACCTCGTGAGCCAAGTCAAGGTACTTACTGGCTTTGTCCTTTTCGGCCTTCACGAGGTTCTCGTCATGGGGGATCGTGATGTCGATGAGCATTGCACGGCGTTGCGATCGATCTATCAGCACGATATCAGGCTTATTGGCTACAATAGTCCTGTCCGTGATGATAGATCGATCCCAATAGAGCGTGGCACGACCATTTTCGAGAACTGCCGCAGGTGTGTACTTATAGTAAGGCACTTCGAAGCCCACAAGGCCGTATTGAAGAGCAAGCTGCTGGTGTATAATCCTGGCTACGAGGTTGTGTCTGTGCAAGTACTCGGTGTTAACAATCTGAGAACAACCGGAAATAATATGCCTGAGTGACTCACCGGGACGGCGGCATGCCCGACAAATGTCGACCGTACCGTCCTTCAGGATATATTTCCGGTAGTTATTCGTCATGATAACCTCGTCAGCAATTGCACAGGCAAAACCCTCGGTTTCTCCGAAGAGGTCCCCGAATCGTAGCCAGTTCACCGACGCGAGCAGATCTACGTCAGGTCCCGTGAGGGCCTTGTAGAACCGCCCGTGTAGCTCCTTGCTCTTCCATACCGCCCTGCGGTCCTCGGTGCTTAGTACCACAGGTCTGCGCCAGTTCTCTTTTGCCAAGGAGAGCGGCGTTAGGTTCCGGTCTACTGCCACCACATCACGATGCATCCCGCACTCATTGTTAAGAAAATAGTTTCTAAGATTGTACACCTCGCGGTTGTGGAGGTCTTTGGCATTTAAGAAGCCGCGGCCTCCACATTTACGCGGGATGTACAATCTCATAACTGATGAGCGCGGGTGTAGCATTCGATGTGTGGTAAGCAGTGTACGGACCCTTCGATCCAGGGCGTCCAGCTCGGTCTGAGTCCACCTTAGTATGCCAAAGGAGTATGTGAGTATGGGTATTACCCAGGCGTTGAAGGCGCGCACTTTGTTGCCTCCTGACAAAAGACTGTTAAGTACTTTTGTGAGCCGGCTGAAAAAGCGCTCCTTCACCGCCTGTCTAATTCCCATATCTTCAATACCCAAAGACTGTGACATACCAAGATATTTATAGGTTTCTGCTTCCGAGATAGATCTGAACGACATTGTCTCAGAAAGCTGTAAATTTGTTGAATTTACTACTTTCCCCCGCTGCACATGCATAACCGCACACTTATCGACACCAAATTCCATGTTGATGGCACTACTGAAAACTTCTGTGGTTCGCAGTAGTTCCAACAAGTCTTGGCTATTTGGCGCAAATAATTTGAGATCATCCATATACAGAAGGTGAGAAATGACTTCACCCTCTCTCCGAAGCCGGCAACCTAGTCCTGAATCCTTCAGCAGGGTGCTGAGGGGATTCAGAGCTAGGCAGAACCATAAGGGACTCAGACTGTCACCCTGGAATATTCCTCGCTCGATCCTTATAAAGTCCTGCGGGCCAGAGGGGCCATCCCCGCCTCCTGGTTGACGAAGGACTGTGGTCCACTGCCTCATACAAGCGCCGAGAAAGGATCTTAAAGTTGCATTAACTTTATACAGCTCCAAGACCCTTTCCAACCATGAGTGAGGCACCGAATCATAGGCCTTCTTGTAGTCAATCCAAGCGGCGGAGAGGGCCCCCTTGTTACGCCGGACTTGCTGGCAAATGGTCATGTCGATGAGGAGGAGCTCTTTAGTACCACGGGACCCAACCCTACATCCATTTTGAGCAGGAGCCAAAACATTGTTCGAAACAATGTGCGTGTTAATTTTTACTCTCAAAATGGATGTAAGGAGCTTGTACAGTGTGGGCAAGCACGTGATGGGTCGGTAGTTCTTCGCTTCCGTGGTACTACCGGACTTGTAGAGCAGGAAGGTTACACCAGTTGTTAAGGAAGGTGGCAGGGAACCGAGCTCGAGGGCTTGTTGGAATTGCGTTGCCAATCGTGAGTGTGAACATCGAAACCATTTTAGCCAGAAGTTGTGCAATCCATCCGGCCCAGGACTTTTCCAGTTTTGAGTCGTGCGGATAGCACAACTTACGTCTTCGGGGCTGATGGTAACTGCCGCCATAGGTTCGATGGTCTCGCATTCACGTTCGACAACGGTCATCCATTCACCCTCGGTGTGTCCGACGGGCGCTGACCAGATACTACGCCAGAAATCACTCATGGCAGTAGCATCCGGCAACCGCGCGTCGGACACACGGTAGTCGGTTTCCTCCCACTTTCGGTAAACCTTCCTTTGGTCACTCTGGAAAAGGCGGTTTTGCTGGAATCGGTTCACACGCTCTCTGTAGCGGCGAATACGGTTTGCCCATGCATAAACCTTCTGCTTCAGAAAGTCGATGCGCTCTGTGAGGTTGGCCATGTAGTCGCGGGGTGCAATACCCGTTCCCGCGAACGCCTGGTTCACAAAGCGCATTACTCGGGGGCGGTTGTTGCCCCCTGAAGCAGATCAGCTTTGCAATGAGAGTCCTAAACGAGTCGATACGTCGCTCGATCCGCACCTGCCATGCGGGGACACCCCCAGCGGTCCTAGGTGCACGGTCAGAGTCCGGAAACTTGACTCGAGCAACACGGCACGCTGCGATGGCCCCGCAGTACATGATCGAGTGCGTATCATCCAAATCTTTACTGGATCGTATATACGGCTCCAGTAAAGCGTTTAGGGCTCCCATCAACGCTAGATTACGCCTATTCATGGGCAAACGTGGTAATCGTGGCCTAGAATCGGGTGTGAAGCGATGCTGCACAATCGCTTCTTCCAGAGTCCTCCTCAATTGCTCATTGTCTGAAGTACTCACACTCAGGTTCGTGACGTCATCCCCGTCGGCACTGGGATCAACCCGCGGTGCCCCCGGTGCCAGGTCGGGTGCCGGCACCGGATCCGGCGACATGGCGGGCGGGTCCCGCGCCGAGGCGGAGGCCGCACGAACTGGGAGAGCCTCCAGGCGGAGCCGGTCAAGTGTCGAGTCATCCAGCCGCTTTAATCGTTGGATGACTCGCACTTGATCCGATAATCGCTGCGCAGTCACATTGATAGTCGGTTCAAGGGCCTGAAACAAAGGAAGCATCCGGACACGATACGCGGATAGGTTGGTTTCTCCCTCTGTAGCCCCATAGTAGGCGCGCATGACGTTCTCATTCATGGATTGAGACCATTGCATGCGTCGCACTACACCACCGGCAGCGGGAGCCGTGGGCGGGGCAGCATGTCCCGCGGGCCCCAAGCGTGCCGGCAGCGGTGGCCGTCCGCGCCGCGCAGGTGGTCGTGGCGGCGGCGGCGGCGGTCCGCGCTCGTCGCTCGACTCGCTGGTGTCGGGTGCAGTGGCGAATTCTTCACCCGACGACAATTCCGATGAGGAGGAGGAGGACGAGGCGGACGGAGGTGGTGGGCGTGCGGATAGTGTGGACGCTTGACGTGTTTTACTTCTCGTTTGCATGATTTTCTGTTGGCGTTTATGTATGTTGGCGTGTAGGTCCGAGTATATGAGTAGTCACATTGGTATCATTTGTACCACTAAAATTGTACAAAGTAGAATCGAAACGGCCAATAAATACATTTTTATAGAAAAGAACAGAAAAATTAGTAAAAAACACGTCTGACGTTGACAGCGTCAATTTTTTTTTATTTTTTTTTTTTATTATTTTTTTTTTTTTTTATTATGTCAAGATTTATTATTATTATTATTATTATAGCAATTAATTTGACCTGTATGAAGATTTTTTTATTTATTATGACCTGTAGGTATGTGTCAGTAGCTCCTGACAAAATAATAAAATTATCCTCACTTAATATCATGAAACCTTAAACCGTATTAATTAGTTTTTTTAATTTATTTAAGACACTGTGATAAAAAAAAAACATTCATGTAATACAAAGAACGCTTGATTACAAAATATATGGCGGTCAAAAGGTCAAAAACAATACTTTTGGTTATTACTATAAGGCAAGAAATCTCGACACCTGTCTTTTCTGTACAATATTCATCAAAAAGTTGCATTATTGACTAACTTTATATCTTATTATTTGAAGGCGGTGGCAACTAACAGGTTACTGATTGTCTCCTGTTCGTTGCCGCCGCGATTTGGGCTCTACTTTTCACTTACGATCAGGTGGAGTGGAGCCACTTTGTTATGCCAGCATAAAAAAAAACTACTATATACATCAGACACATCACACTTCCAAGTTACAACTAATGCAAGATTTTCACATAAGTGACTCACAACAATTTTTGACTGCAATAAGCGACATCAAATATAAAAATCTTCAAATTGCATTTCATAACAGTTATCCTGGTCCATCAAAGAATATATTGCCAAATAAAAATGTATCTATCTTACGAGTACATTTCCCGTCTCTACAATATTACGAACAATAAAACAAGACACAAACAAGCTACTAACCGTTATCAACATCCATCTTTTCATCCTCTCCGTGTATACTTCAAAAGAAACCCGAATTCCCTCACCTATTTAAAACGTTTGCAATCTCGATCAAGCCCCTAAAACTCGATCGATACTTAAAAACCCTTATCAACTGTCATATGAAATTTTAAGTCGCCACACTCCCCTCACACACACACATACATACGACTCATTATGAGGGTAACTAATCACTGAGCAATGGAGAAAAAAAAAGGGATTTTTTTATTCATTAACCACCCTCTTCTTACGCTGTCGTAGGGAATGGAGAAGCTGGGCCGTTAGCTCGTAGAATATTCAAATTAAAGTTTTGTAGTTCATATTTTGCAATGTAGGTTCGGTTCAGTGATTTACTGTCAAGATTTATGATTTTGTGATCAAATATTGAAATATTCCTCTTAAGGTGCATTCAGACCAAACGAACATTCTCTATTCTAGCCCCCTACTCTACGAAACTCGATCGTTACCTACATAAAACGTGATTCGTTGATTTCGTAGAGTGGGGGATAGAATAGCGAATGCTCGTTTGGTCTGAATGCACCTTAACCAATACATAGTTGCATCAGTTTGTCTTAGGACAAACAACTAACTTAGGAACTTAAGACAAACCATCGTCATCATATCAGCCGAAAGACGTCCACTGCTGAACATAGGCCTTCCCCAAAGATTGCCACAATGACCGGTCCGGTGCCTCCCGCATCCACCGCAAGACAAACGTTTATAAATAATTCTTTATTTCATTCACAGCTTAAGACATTAAATTTCGACTCATATATTTCTTTATATATTCGTTAAAAAATACCATAAAATCCTTGTGGATTTGGCCACAAGGGCCGTTCTTAGATTATTTAAATTGTACAAATTTTGAAAATAAAGTACTATAAAAAACCAGTTGATCAAACATAAAATCCTGTATTATAATATACGCAAATTGATATGATTGGTAGTTCCTAGATAGAGATTGGTAACAATCAAATATTATACACGTACCTTATAAGGTGGAAGTACCAGTGCGTAACATGTTAACAGAAAATATTTATTTGAATCACGATAAATCTACATATATAAATTTACATAAAGTATTGTCATGTGTTTCGGGAGAGGAGTTTGTAAGTTTTGTTGAATAGTATTTATTTTATAGGGTGACAATATAAAAATTTCACAAAATTGCACATTTTCTTAGTTAACTCCATGGTACAATTAAGTGTTAGGTGCTTTTGCTGGCAGTCCCAATAGATGGCACTTCAGTACAAGTTTGTTAAAGTCACATATTGGGACATTGAAAATATTAACACTCAGTCCTAATAAACATCAGCCTGTCTTAAAATTATGCAAATAATTTAAATATAAGCTAATTATTTCAAAGTTGGGATATGAAGCAATAAGGCACATACATCGTTTAAATGGCCTAATAGTTGATTTTATCTTATCGATAGCAACTCAAGCTATGATGACGAGTATTGGTACAGCGTCGGGTACTAGTACAGTAATATTATATTAGTTGATTAAAATTATGTGCACTTAAAGTCAACAAAGATAACTGGCATAATCGACAACACAGCTGGGCGATAAAAGGCTGAAATTATATTGTTAATTACGACATTTCATATTTTGCCAAGTCACAATATTGACATGTAATAATAATAAACTACACGGACATTCGGTCACGGACTGCATGAGTTAGAAAGTAAATTATACAGGGTGGAAAGGGACGACGTTCCTTCCCGCTACCGACCGAGTCTACCAAGCATTACGATGAACTTTCAGTATAACTACTACCAACATAGAAATATATTAAAAAAAAACTTAACCCCTCATACAAAGTGAGTGATTAGTTAAGAGTTCAATAGTATGGAAAAGTTAATTTTCCATGTACGCTTTCGATGTTGGTCCCATATTGAAAGTTCATCGTAATGGTTGATAGACTCCGTCGGTAGCGGGAACGAAAGAAGAAGAAGAAAGAAAAACATTTATTTGTGACACAACATAGACATTAAAACATAAAATAAATATAAGTAGTAGTTGTAGTAGTAAGTAGTAAAACACTTTATTGTACAAAAATTATAATATGGAAAAGTACACAAAACACAAGACAATTGTACAAAGGCGAGCTTATCCATGCATGCAATGCAAGGGATCTCTTCCAGCTAACCTTTGAGTAGTTGAGAGAATAAGAGCAGTGCTAGGCAGACGAACTGAACAAAATTGTAAAGATTACAGTGAAAATAACTGAATATTATTATCAATTTTATAATTACATAAAAAAACTATTGTTTTTATCTCACTACTATCTACTACTAATTACCTACTCTAACGTATAAGTTAAAAATTAAGTGCCACAAAATGGTCTCCAATCCAGCTTATTGCTGGAACGTCATCCTTTTCCACCCTGTATGTTGCGTTTTACTCGACACGTTAGCATTTTATCGCGCTCACACTAATATAGGTACTGGAGCGAGCGCGATGGCCTGCTTCAAGTATCTATATAATTATACTGTTTCCGTCATGGTAGGGCGGTAGAGACTGAAGGCCAGGGTGCTTAGCCAAGTTGCCAATCGCTAACGCTTAATCGTCAATCGTAAACGAAGGCAGCTCTGTCTTTATCGCACTAATATAAAAGAGTGACAGAGAGGGAAAACTACGATACGCTACTAAGTGTTAGCAATTGACAACTTGGCTAAGCATCCAGTTGCACCCTTGGTAGACCGAACAACAATATTCAGTCGATTACTATGAAACTTCCCATATGTACAAAGAACAAACGATTTCATGTTTTGGTGCTATACCTACTCGTTTAGACTCGATTGCAAATTGCAAACCTCAAAAAAGCTTTGAGGCAAATTTACATTGCTGAACATAGGACTCCCCCAAAGATTGCCACAATGACCGGTCCTGTGCCACCCGCATCCAGCGGACTCCTGGGACCTTCACCAGGTCATCGGTCCACCTTGTGGGGGAAAAATCATCATGGGGGTTATTGCCATAATCGTCACGCTTGGCATGCGGGTTAGCAATCGCAGTGTCTCCACCGCACTTTAGGGATGCTGCCCATCCCCCGGTGGTCTTGGTCGTAGTTTTCAGACATAGCCGGGTCAAGTGTATGATCAGTGACACTTTAGTCCCTTAGTCGACTCCTACGACACCCACGGAAAGAGTTGGGGTGGTGACAAATGTATTCTTACTACCGTCACCACACGGCCCTATATGTACCTATAACGTTGCATAGTATTTGGGCGACGTAAGTACAACGGGCCCCTAGGCCTGATCAAGGAATTATTTCAACAGTAAAGTTAATGAACGATTATTTTTTTACGGAACCCACTTCAGGCCACGCGCGTGATCTGCATATCGCTAAGTGCAATAGCGTGTTGCGTTCCGTTCCCCGTGTGCCCACTTGCTTCAAACTCCATAGCACACAAAAGGCACTAAATCCTTTGTTTTCCGTATGAACATACGCTCTTTGTTTGACAAGGAGAATTGCTAATTAACGTATTTTTGGGAATTTTCAAGGAGTTTTCGAGTTTGCGAAATTTACATGTGCTTTGTTGATTGCGTTTGTATCTTGCGTTATCTGCTTTGACTTGATTGTATAATCTGGAGGATGTGTTATGATAATGGCTGTCTATGTATGTATGTTTAAGTATCAGTAGTATCTCTCTATATATAGTCTATAGTCGCTTATACCCACATTACAAGCCTTAATTGAGCTTCCCGTGAGACTAGGTAGATTTGTGTAGGATATTCCAAGATATTTATTTATTTATTTAATTTATTACTGAGACTAAAATATATACCATTTTAAATGTCTGGGTCCGAAATAAAGGCTTTTTTCATTACCTGGTATTAGCGTGGTATCTTACTTGATTGCTGACCTTACTTCACTAACCGTCCTTTTTTCTGTCCCTACGTATGCTTACATCTTTAAAACTACACAACTACTTTTTTCTTTTTTTTATGAGTTAATTGAAAATTAAGGTTCGTATGATTTTATTACTACCTATAGGTACCTAGTAATAAAATTTACTATCATAATTGCACCCGTCCTATGCCGCTATGTCACTAGTTAAACTATATGCTAGATGGCAAGATAACAAAGACATTACTGTCTCAAGGTGGATTTAGACCAAACGAGCATTCGTTCATTCTATCCCCCATTCTACAAAATCATCGCTACACAAAACGTGATTCGTTGAAATTTGTTCATTTCGTAGAGTGGGGGATAGAATGAGCCAATGCTCGATTGGTCTAAATCCACCTTTAGATAGTGTAGTGTAAAAGTGAAACCAACGACGAACTGGTGAAGTATTAAGTAATTTTCAAATAGTCAAGTACATAACTGAATTTTTAAAGACATCACAAAATCTTATTACCTACTGCTAGCACCAAAACGGCCAGGTAAAGTTTTTATGCAATATCTATTCAGAATTTTCCAGTATATTGAGTGCTCTCAGTAGTTTTTGTTTCAGTATACGTTTACAAAAAGTAGTTATACCTACATTCTGTGAGGCCAGCTTCAAAGAACAGTACAATACGAGTGCGAAAAAAGTTTGAAACGTTTGAAGTCGACACAAGTGACGAATTTCCTTTTCGCGCATGTAGGTATATGATACGATATTTTTCAGTAGGTGCAGAAGACCCTTCGACGTTTCGACCTGACAAATAAACCGCTTCTCTCACTAGTGCGTAAAAAAACCAACTGTACTGAAAAAATGTTTTTTGTAAAAGTACCTACTCGCACCGTACCATAGACCAGGGATCGGAATTCTTTGTTAATGGAGTATTTTTTTAATTACTCCATTATCAAATAATTGATATACCGAAGAACGAAATTAGAACCGTTCTTTTGTATGAACGAAAAACCGCTATCCGATCCCTGCCATAAACACATTTTTTTTCATTGGCCGCCTTTTCACTGACAAGGCTTGCTAGACTATGACGATATCTTCCTATCACCAAAAAGACCAGTTAAACTCTTTAGGCGTCTCCTGAGTGACGTCGCCGCGCACGCACAAAACAATGGCGCGCGACGGTTGACCCCGCGGTCTCCCCATGTCTTGCCCCCCGCCCGGTAGCGCCGCGTGCAATTAATATGCCGAGGCCGCGGTGACTGGGAATGGCGTGTTTGATACTTGCAGGAGGTATTAGAATTATAACATTACGAAAATACGAAATGCGTTTATTTATTTGACAATCACATTTATCAGATTAAGGGTTAACAATTTGCTTATGTCTAAAGTTAGAAATATTACAATTAGATTATCAGTAGCCCTCACACTAGGTCTAGCCTGTGTCGTGAGGACTGTGGTAGGTAAACATTATTTTTGTGTTTCTCAAATCTAGATTATTAAACCATGTAATTAACATGAGAAGGAGCGAGTAGTATTGTAGGTAAGGTAACTATAATTATTATATATCATATTATATTGCGTGTAATCGTAATGAATTCAATGATGCATGGTCTACGGGTGACTGACAGCAGTGACAGTGGAGTAACTGAAAGGAAATGTATATAAATATATGTTTCTGTGTCGATTGGTCTAGGTTTTGGACAAATTTCGAA
>JALPQI010017710.1:0-20573 GCA_025490895.1 Thaumatotibia leucotreta | reverse complement strand
TGTATTTTTTATTTTATAGGTCGCAGGAGTACGCTGGAAGCGGGTGGCGCAGGACCGGTCATGACGGAGGCCTATGTTCAGCAGTGGACGTCGTTCGGCTGATATGATGATGATGATAGTATTTTTTATTTGTATGATTAATTATTTACATATTGTGTTTTTAACATTAATTAAGTATATTAAATTATTGGGTTCTTTTAAACGTTTAATTTGTATGAGTAATCGATGATTAAGTGTCCCGATCGTATCTGACTCGGTGCGTCACAGAGCATTGTGTGATGTGACGCAAGCAAGTCTGGGCAGAAGTCTGACTGCACTGATGCCGATTGTCTATTATTTGGGCAAGGGTGACGCCAGCTGTATTGTTAGCCTGATAAAGAGGTAACGTGTATGATACAGTTTCTACTCTTATATTACATGTATTTGGATATCTAATAATGCTTAGGGCGTTATTTGACATACCTACATTACCTACCTATTGCAGAATCATAGACAAAATAATTACATACAAATCCTATTAAATAACACTAAATTAAAACTAAGTAAATAATATTTTCTTCGGTTACCGCGAGGATTACTCATGAAATGAAACTATGAAAACGGATAAACTCGCGTATATTAACTAATTTTAACTAAGTAAACCTAAAATAAATCTTCAAAAATGCGACCCTAATGTAAATACCCTAATGTAATGTTTAATGCGTCCCTTTTGTCATGGGGCCGAGAATGCTGCCATAAGGTTGAAGCGTCCATTACAGGTGTTTGTCAGTTAAAAGAGTCCAAGTCTGGTATCGCCACCCTAGGTAATCATTTAATAGAATCATCCCCCAAAAGGTAAGAGTGTAAATATTACTTTACTTATTTTCTTACTGCCGTAACCACATTCTAAATGTTGGCTGTGTGGTGACGACACTAAGAATACATTTGGCACCACCCCAACTCTTCCCGCGGGTATCATAAGAGTCGACTAAGGGATTGAAGTGTCGCTGACCATTCATTGATAGAAAAATGATAACGCTTATCATAGTTACCAAAACGCCAGCTTGGCGATTATGGGCATTTACCTCCTAATGCGTCTGTACGCATAGTTAATAGGAGAGGCCTACGTCCAGCAGTGGACTGATATGATATAGGCTCATGATGTGTGGTGTTATGTTGCTTGTTTCGCCACGATTTAATTTTATCCTCGTATATTGCACGCAACTACAGAATTTACAAATAAATAGGTAGGACTATAAAACGCCTAGACATTATTAGCATATCGTATTGTTTACAAATATCGATCTACAAGGAAAAAGGGCCATCGTCCCACGCAGCAACACTCGCGCAAGATACAATTGTCTGGGAAAGGTCTGGACTGGAAGGGCATTCGAACTTGTACAACATCTATTTAATTTGATATTGACATTCTCACTTGACTCGCTGAGGGCTAATAGGTAGGAATGAGAACAACACAACTTAGAACACTTGGTCGCGTCCGCCAGTAAGGCATGTTGAACTTATAGTAAGTAGCAGTAAGTAGATTGAAAGGAACGGTAAATGCAGTAGAATAACCACATACAAAAACCAAAGCCACAATTACGTCAGCAGTACCTATGATATGAAGTGATCGGAACTATGGGTGCAAAACTTTGACAAAACTTCAAAACTGACATACAGAAACACTATATCCAAGGAAAATACGAATATTTTGTAGAAAAATCTGTATCCAATTTTATTGCATATCTCGGAATATTCTTACAATATTTGGGTGTGTTAGATATGTATATTTTATGGATGTATGTGCTCTTTCATATCCACGTGACAAATTTTGTTTTTGCACCCAAAATTCCGATCACTACGTACCTACTTACGTATTTCGTAGAGGTTGATCATAATAAAGAAATCAAATTGACATTTTTGAATTAGAATTCCTCCTGGAACACAAACCAGTTTGACGTCACGTCAGCGTGAGTATGATAGAAAATTTTCCTGCTTTATTGGTATTGCATTAGCATCCGAACGTGACAGCGGAGGCAAGGACTGATTTACTGGTCCGAGATGCATATCGACTACGTTCAGCTGTTTTCCTTGTATTTGGGGAACTGTGCCTTGTTTATTTTGATCTTCCGTGTGTTAAAGTTTATTGACATTTACTGAATGATGGGAAATGCGACGTTTCCCTTATTATACAGATTTACCAAATACCTAATAGAGATTTCTTAATGAATGTGTTTCTCCCGATTAGTGAATTTGCAATTCAGTTGCAGCTAGTAAAGGTTATTTATAAGTAGACCCAGAAACTTATTTCAATGGATCTTTCGTTGAATGATATCTAAATTGCACATAAAAGAAAAAGGAGATCAAAATTGATGATTAAGTACATCTTTGTCCTTTAAGATAGGCCTATCAAACTATCACATCTAAAATCTTACTATATATTATTCTGGTTGCTCTGAAAAGCGGCGCCGTGGCTAAAACTTTAGCTAGCTGCATATGCTGAGTGGCATCCATTCTGGCGTTGTTTTTAGGTTAAGATATATTTTAATTTAAGTTTACCTTTTACACCAAATAATCACTACATAAATAGTATAAAATAAAGTCACTTTTTCTGTCCCTATGTCCCTTTGTACGCTTAAATCTTTAAAACTACGCAACCGATTTTGATGAGATTTTTTTTAATAGGTAGAGTAATGCAAGAGGAAGGTTTTTATGTAGGTATTAACTAGTACCCGTGCGCGCAGTAGTAATCTCCCCATATTGTAATTGTAATACCTCCTATTTATTATATTATTCACTGAGAATTGAATTCATCATGAAAAATTCTCGTTTCTTTTATGTAAGTAATCCCAAATTAACAGTTTTGTCGGATTTGCATCCATCCCAAAATTGTCAAGAGGCGCCACAATTGTTTTCGTGCACAAATTTCAATACTGCAGACAGCGCGTCTTGCGCATGCTCCGCATAACTGCATGAACTTACAAAGGATCTGATAATAGATGAACCTTATCACAAAGAGTTAAGGTCCACAAATGGTCAGTAAAGGGTTTGCTTGCTTCCTGGAATGCAACAGGTGGTCTCAACACTCAATCTCGAGTCACAAGCTGTCTGACACGGGCATGCATGAGCAAAATGATGATAAGGTTTTTTAAGGGTTTGTTGTTATAATTCTGGTTATTTAGTCATAGATAGGTAACGAGGTCTGGAGGTGGTGAGGTTTGCCGTGCTGTGCGGCAGTAAGAATACATTTGTCACCACCCCAACTCTTCCCATTGGTCGACTAAGAGATTGAAGAATAATGATGGGCAACAGCGTCGTCATATTGGACACACTATTGTCGATTGCAAAATCGACAGCCCACTTGCCCAGTATGGCGATTAAGGACATTGTCTCTTAATGCGTTCATACGTATACCTATATAAATTTTGGAAAGGCCTGTGTCTAGCAGTGGACTATAATACGTTGATGATGATGTGTGATGTGAACCAACAAATAAGATCCCTAGACCACTCAAGAACTTATGTATGTCAAGAAGTTACAATCTAGAATGGAAAAAATATCTTGTGGCGACAAAAGTGACAACAGAACTAAGTTCCGTTTGTGAAGTGTGTCCCATTATCTTGCCTATACAATACTACTAACTCTTGAGAATCTGTCTTTGTCACTCCAACGAAGGCGGCATTAGAGTGACAGAGACAAAACCTCGCAACTTGCGAATTTCGTCTTTCGCGATAGGACCGCTTTTTTGGTTGATTCTTGGTCTATTTTATTTAACTTAGTTTTAAGTTACTATTTGATTTAGACAGATGGTCCACAATATTTAAAAATATCCATTTCGCCTAACTGTACTGCAGTGAAATTTTAAGAGGTCCTTGCACCTAACCTGGTCTGCAGTCTAATCGTGCTATATCTGGGGGTATCTTTGCATATCTACCATCTGATGCGTGGCTTGCAACCTCAATGCTCAAAACTAGGTGCATCACTTATAGAGGCTACTAAATTAGAAAACACATATCCACACTATAAAACAGCGGCCAAGACAAGATGACATTCGAAACGAAAATTTTAATTGAATTTTAACCCCCTTAACCATAAACACCTCCTAACTTAGCAACCCGATAAGTATTGTTTATCCCATTCGGTCTTATTAATATGTCTATACCAACGAAAGGGACACACGTTACTCAATGAGAGGGTAAATATACTTTACAAGATGGAACGACGCTTCAGTGTACAATTTATTTAGGTTAACATCCCTCCCTCTATTCAAATATGATGATTATCTATCATTTTATTTTAATTGCACTTTGTTAAAAAGTTGCCATTGCACTTTTAACAACCATAGATTATGGAACAATGACCCCGGATTTAGGGTTATAAGGAAAAAAACTCAGAAAGGACTCAGAAGACATGGATCTCATCCAAATTTTCTAAAAGTGACATCGTTGGAGCGCTGCCGGGGGAAAACGACCTAGACCAAGTCTAGACATTCCTCGAGCTAAATTCAACCCAATTGGAATTCAGGTCACTCGAGTTCTATGTACATTGTATGTACCTACCTATATCAAAGTTACGTCACAAATCAGATTGTGAGAAATATCTTATCAAAATATCAATATTAGATGTCCTACACCAAAGAAAAAAATACCTAATTCGCCAACGTCCAAGATGAATTTCGAACCCACGTATGGCTCCAATTACTCAGTCTTTAAAATCATATGAACCTTTAGTCACCTCCCATTCAAATCGCCATAAAAATGATTCATTGTTTCATCTGGTTAAAGGAACAATCCTTACCAACGTACCTCATAAATATTCAGCCAAATATGCCAATTTATGTTCAACAGCACATATTAAGTTACCTACGTATGTATCTATGAATCAGATGTGTCGCCGATCATACAAATGCCAAAGTATTTCCGTGAGTGTTAAATCATAGGATAGGAATCAAAGGAGCTATACGTATATTACCAAAATAGAGAAAACTTCTGTAAGTTTAGTGCAGCTTTTGAAATTTTTGAATGAATATAATTGATTCGTATTAAGTAAGATTTCTCAAAATGAAACTGTTAATTTTCAGGAACTCATTAATCACGTTTTGTTTTTCCAAAAATTAGGCAAACATAAATTATATTACGTGAAGTAGCCGATGGCCGTTGGGGCGGAAAGGTTCTCCAGTGGTGGCCAGGTACTGGAAGGCGCAGCGTGGGTAGGCCCCCCACAAGATGGACTGAACCTAGTGAAGGTCGCAGGAGTCCGCTGGATGCGGATGACACAGGGCCGATCATTGTGGCAATCTTTGGGCGAGGCCTATGTTCAGCAGTTGATGTCTATCGGCTGATATGATGATGATGATGATTAGTAGCAATCTGCTCTCACTTAACTCTGTTAAGATTTTTTACTCCCCTCGTCAACAGCTACAATTATCTGACATTTATGAGTATTTAAGCGATCATAAGCCGCGAGTGAGATGCTATCTAATACGAAAGACGCCGAACAGACGTGCGATAAATAAAAAGTCAGATTCAGGACATAGGTACACTCCATTCAACAGAATATATTGGCTGCTAGAGAAAACTTTCCACACTTTTCAAAAACTAGGTACTTACTCATATTTATTGTCCCCATTTGGCATTACCAACGATCTCGATTAGGTATGGTATGTCTTCGGTTTGCCTCAAACCTAGACCCATATACCTACAAATCATACTGCATTACAATACCGGAATCCCGAAGGCTTCAAGTTGTGCACCTATGAAACTGTGGAGTGGTCATCTATGAATATGAGGGCTGTAAGAATACTTTGTCACCACCCCAATTCTTCCCGAGTGAATAGTAAGAGTTGACTAAAGAATTAAAGTATCTGTGACCAATCATTTATTGAAGATTTATGAAGGGCAGCAGCATCATCATAGTAATAAAAAATCACTCACTATATACTGTACAGGCCTACTACCGCGAAAATCGAATCGTAAATTTCGAGGATTTTTCTCTGTTACTCAAACGAAGGTGACATTAGACAGAGAGAGATAAATCCTCGAAATTTAAGAAATTTCGTTTTTCGTGGTAGGGCCGCTGCTTATACTCTTCGTTTTATTTAATTTTCCAACAGTACCTAATACTTTTTCGTCACTACATCCAACATATTTTATTACAGACCTTTTTTTTAAACGACGAATGGCGCCAACAGGCTTGCGTTTTTCTCATACAGCCACCAATGAAATGTCAAATTCTTCTTGTTTAAATGAGAGTCTCACTACTGCGATCGCCAATCAACTTGTTCAGAATGGGGATTATTAGGCATTACGTTCTAATGCGTCCATCATCATCATCATATCAGCCGAAAGACATCCACTGCTGAACATAGGCCTCCCCTAAAGATTCATAGGTAACAGGAGAGGCCTCTGTCGAGCAGCTGCTGAAGATTAAAGTTACATCTCTTGTTATTATTATTATATTTCAATTTATTAATCAATTTTATGTTTTTTTTAATGCATGTTAGTTGTAAGATGTACGGTCGGATCTAATAATATGTATACAATTTTGATCCTTATTCCTTTGACATACGTTCCGAAATGTATACATATTATTAGACGTGACTGTACCATGATTGTTTGAAAAAATAAGTCCCGCCAAGTTTCTTACCGGTTCTTGTCGGGTCAGCGGTGTAGGGTTAGAACCGGAAGTAGTTTTAATACTTAGACGATTCAAAAGAGTTTGTTGGTATTCTAATTTGAATAAAGAATTATTTGACTTTGACTTTGTTAAGTTTATTGGCTGTTTTCAGTCTCCCGCTTAGCATTAAACCATGACTCTGCTCTGTGGGCAAATCGCCCGACGTTTATGATTATTTAGGGTGACTTATACCGTGGGTGCGATGTTATCTCGCTAAACTGGCACGAGAGATGCGTTGCTGAGATACGGACGTGCAAAGAATCAATATAAAATGCGAGGGCATTATTTCATTCACAAAGTCGGTTGAGTATTCTGTGAGATTTAACCATTTATTTTGGAGATTGTATCAATAAGATAACATCGTTTCTGGAGAATCAAAGCTCCTATAGGTAGTCTCCCTAGTAACCACACGATAAACGTTCACAAAAAATAAAATTCAGGAATGATTGCTTTAAGATATTATGAAATAAAAAAAATCTTAGGTAGGTTACCTTAACATGTCTGCATTTAAGTAAATTTTGGGATCCTAATCATTAACTACATCGTCATTTAAAGTGGAACTCATTATTATGTTATAGCTACTAAACTAAGAGAATAGGTAATTACGCGTATTCAATTTTATCTATCAGATGGGCTTAGCATGTGCTTGGTGCCACAGTATGTCACCGCGAGATAGAATGAATATAATTAGTAAAAGACGCGGGAATTCTATCTCGCGGCGGACCAATCATGTGTCAACTAAGCCTACAAGTCAAGTTGCAGTTGCACTGCACTTTACTAATGATACACAGATCGAAGCTTTCCCTTGCATCAGTATGTAGTATGTATGTACTTATCCTAGACATTTCCAATATCCGCAAAAACCTTTCCAAGAACCGAAGACGATGACAAGTGAACACGACACAGGTATTACAAATTGTCATGAATGGACCTTTCCTATCCTACGCAAAGAAAGATGTAAGCGCCATGGACATTGTACTGACATAAGACCTTCAGTTCTAACGAGCTTAAACGGATTAAAATGCGAATGGTGCGTGTACGCACGTATGCCGCGCATACTCCCTTATTTATAGCACTTTGTTTCCAAAGTTCACACGATTATCGGAAAATTATCATCACTTCGCTTTACAATACTAAACCGACGTTTATCCATACGTTTATTAATATTTTTCTCTCTTTGTGTAATGCAATAGAATACAAGTTCCTTTGAAAGTCATGTTTCAGGTGCTGTTTTGTCTCAGAGTGTTCTACTTGTGTCAAGATAATGCAGGAATGTTATGTGCTTGATGTCCAGTTTAGATGGTATCATGTTAGATTTAAGTATGTATATATTGTAAAAACAATAACAGATATAGCAAACCAATGAGGGTGGACCAAGAATAGCTATTCAACGGATATACTTCTTATTATTATGAAACTTTATTGGATTTGTAGAAAGAGGCCTTCAGAAAATATGTAACTAATGTAAGAAGTAGTTACAATAAACAGCATAAAGTACAACATTAAACCTTTTAATTTCATTTCAGTTTCATAATTCTAAGAAGAATAATGCACCTCTACCTCTACGTCCTCATAAAAGTATCCTATTATAAAACTGTGGGACACATACAAATATATAATTTTTACTCTGTCAGCCTCCGTAGCTTAGTTAGTAGTTACCCTGTTTACGAAGCTGAAGGTTCTGGGTTCGAATCCCGGCGAGGGCATTATTTGTGTATTTATTTATCACAAAATATTTGTTCCTTTGTCATGGCTGTCTATGTTTTTAAGTATCTATATGTATTCATCTATTATATATATCGTCGCCTGGTACCCACAACCCTCACAACCCTTAATTGAGCTTACCGTGGGACTAGGTCGATTTGTGTAAGATGTCCCAAGTTATTTTTATTTATTTATTAGTTTTATAATCACAAATCAGAATAAAAATTAAAAAATATTCTTAACGGACTAAAAAGTAATCACCAGTCACCATCCTATTTGTTAGTATTTGTTACAATGTTTAAGATATTAATTGCAGGAAGCAGAAACCACCGAATAGGCTGCTGAAGATGTGAACTTCATAATTATTAATACATATGTATTATTATTATTCATAACAACCATTATAATATGTAATTTAAAGATATATAATAAAAATATTCATCTTCCTATAATTCCTCAAGCCTCAAGATGCGGAATAAAATAAATATAATTTAAAAGCTCTCTACTCGACCTAATCACTTAGATTCGTTACGGGATCGTAATGACCTCACCGTTACAAAAACATTGACTCAGCCATCACCCAATCTTAACTCCCATTATCCAAACGGTCTGATACGTGTTGCATTTAGCGATGAGGACTCTAGGATGCCCAGATGCCCATAACGGTCGGATCCAAACTCCGAACTCTGGTCTACCACAAACACAAAATCTTAAACTTGGAGTATCTGTCACTGTCTCACAGATAAGGTCTTTCGATTGTTAGAGACAGATGGCTAAAGCTTGCGGTTTTCGCGGCGTGGATACTGAAATGACAACGCCGATCGCACGCGAGACGAATCCCAATGAGTCCAGCCGTCTCGGATATAAAACCCGGCTCTTGACTGGGACCAGCACTAGCTGATCGGCTATTGAAAGTGTCAACATGAAGGTCCTGGCAATATTCGTGCTCGGTGTGCTGATGGTGGAGGCGTACCCTTACTACCCTTATTACGGCAATGTGGATTCTTGTAAGTTTTTTAAGTGTGACGTTTTTTTTATTTTTTGCTGCGGGGTAGATTTTCAAAATAAGTAAATTTATACGGCAATGACCTGTCAAAATTGAAGAGTAAAAAAGTGCGATTTTCGGGTTATTTCATTTTTAAAACACGGCACGTTAAACTAACGAAGAACGCAATTGTAGAATTTTAATCTGTGCGGTGTGCTATGTGCCACTTAAAATACTTTTATGTACCAGATATTGTCTAGATAGGTACCTACTTAATACTAAACTTTAATACTTTATACTTTAAAATATTAACTTCAATAAAATGATTACTTTATTATGCTAGATTTAAACACAATAGTCAAACAATAGTCCCAGTTACTTATTTACATGGCGCAAAAAGTATATTCTTAGTTACGTATTTTTAAAATAAAAAAACTGCCGATATCCGATTCAAATTAAATTTCATGTTTAATTCCTATAGCTACATTGATTATTTTTCTTATTTAGTTAATAGTGGGTCTAAATATTGTAATTGCTTGAAATATTCCCTCATTAGGAAATATTGCCAGAAACGTAGTAATATTGCCAATATAAGTAAAATCTAATTTATTTAGACAACGATAGTTGCAAATTAATCAATAATTTGTAAATTAATAATGAATTTTGGGTTATTATTTAATTCCTTTTGTTTTTGCAAATTAGTTTTATTTTATCGTAATTTTAGTTAAATGTTCGTAGTTTGTGAATGGAGAATTGTGAAATAATAAAAAAAGGATAAAATCCTTTTGTCCGGATGTGCCTGAAACGTTTTTGGCCTATGTCGATACATAGCCTAACTCGCATAAAGTCAAAAACTCTAATTACCTAATAATCATTATGTCCTCATCTATGTTGGACCGATTCGCATTAGGTACGAAACAGTTATTGGCTATATCACTTTTGGTCTAAACCGCGTTTAGTCAACCTATACATTAGAATCAAACCTAAAAAGCTTTCGGACTAAAACTGTTTTTGAGCTATATCGCTTTTGGTCTAAAACGACGATTATACGAGTTGAGCACCAACTAAAATGTCTCTGTTTGGCCCAATGGTTGACTGGTAGAGAATGCCTTTTAGCATTAAGTCCGCCATTTGTACAATTTTCTTTGTTTTGTGCAATAAAGCTTAAATAAATAAAACGCGTTTGGTCAACCTATACATTAGAATCAAACCTAAAATGCTTTCGAACTAAATATCACTTCAAATTCAAGTGGCCAGCATATTATTTAACAAGATGATAAGTTTGTTACGATAACGCATACGAACTTCTTAATAATTTTGATGCTTAGGCAAAAGGCGAAAATGCCAGTTTAAGATATAGTCAAAAAGCGAATTAGTCAACTAATGTCGTAGTTGTAAATGTCACTAAAAATTGAAGTTTAGGCAAAACGCGAAAACACCAGATTGAGAGTAAGGCAATAGTCAAAAAGCGAATTAGCCAACGAACGTCATAGTCTTAATGCGACTTAAAATTGAAGTTTAGGCAAAACGCGATTTAGTCATAAAACGTTTAAGGCATTAGTCAAAACAGGCAGTCTACCCGTTAGACAAAAAGCGAAATAGTCCGCAAGCTATATAGTCGTAATGCCCCTGGAGATTGAAGTTTAGGCAAAACGCGACTTAGTCATAAAACTTCTTAGGCACACCCGGACAAAAGGGATAAAATTATGTATTTTCATAAGTCTAATATCAAACTTAGAAACTCAAACATAAAGAATAAATGTATACAATAATTTAAAAAACCATTACGTTTGAATTTGCCTATGTTATGCCTAACTGTGAACTAGTAATAAGATTTTAAAAAAATTGACTGGTTTAAAAAAAAAGTGAACGTGTATAATGATAAAAAGGGTTGCTATGTTTAAAAACATAATTGCGATTCATCAATGCCTATGAAAAATATAATCTAGTCAGCCTTCAAAATCCCCTAAACCTCCCAATAGCTCAAAATTAGTTCGTTCACGATTCGGTTTTGTCCTACAGTATCGTTCGGCGCAAGCGACAGCAGCCGCGGCGGCATGGCTCTGAGCAGGTACTACAACCCGTACTACCAGCGCGCCGGCGCCGGCATGGCCGCCTTCATGTTCCGGCAACCCGAGGAGCAACAAACCAGCCAGTACTACCTCCCCGACCGACGCCGCCAGACCCAACCCGAGCTCACCTACCTCCCGCCGCAACAAAACGAGGTCTTCTACCCCCAACAACCAGCCACTGAAGCGACAGAAATCGCCGACCCTACCGAAAAAACCGAACTTTCAACCACAGCTAAAGCTATCCCCGAAATAGCTGAACCTGAGATCGAAGAAGTCGAAGTGCAGAAACCAAAGAAGAGGCTGCAGAAAAAGAAGCAAGTCAAACGCCCAGTTGAGGACGACGATGAGGAAGACAGTTATGATATGCCGAGGATGCCGGCTGCAGCGTTCTTCCCCATGTTCTTTGGCTACGGAGGCAGGTCTGGTTCTGGAGGTATGCCTGGAGGAGCGACGGCTGTTGCCAACGCATACAGCACTGGCCGCGGAGGCGTTGCCAGTAGCCACGCCACCGCGTATGGCGCGCCTAGACCTGACATCGAGAAACAATAGGTAGCTTAGATTGACGCTAGGTAACATTGGACAGTCAACAATTAGATTAAGAAGGAAATTCGTCAAGTGTAGGTAGACAGGTCAGACTAATGGATAAGGTACTTAAAATTAAATCTTGTATTAACAAATATCTTGAGTGTCCAGTGTTATGTAGAAGTTTTTATTTGTTGTTATAATTCACAGATTTGTAAAACATATTGTTTTGAAATACTTTTATATCTCTTATGCCATGTAGTATATAATTCAAAGGGTATAGAATAAATGATCTTGGTTAGAATTGGACTTTGTTTTACCCATTTGATGACATAATTACAATAGAGCAGCTTTATTGTTGCTTGGTTCATATAAGTAGGTATATTTATATGTGAACGGTTTACTAACGCCTCCTAATAAATAAAGATTCACAGACCGAATGAAGTAAACCTTTGCTCATGTCATACTAACAGGAAATTTAATTGTCATGCTATTGCTGTGTTCAATACCCCGTACAATGCCCGATATACAATACACTAATGAAGCCTAATGTTCTAGTCTCGGGAGACCCGATTTTTATAAACTGCTTGGCACTAAAACCAAAACCAGCCCTACCCGCTTAGTTACACTTTCTATGATAAGTTGATTGATAGGTTCCTATTTTCGTATAAATTGGTATACAAATTCTAAAAACTTTAACAGTAGTTATTAAAGACCAAAAGTTATTCAAAACTACGTCGGAACCGATTTTCGCTGATATAAATCATAGTTATAGATCATTTAAGAACCACAAGAGGCCAGTTTTTTGTCTTCATAAGTATCTAATTATCAAATTGCTACCTTAAGTAAACTCGTAATGTGATATTTTACGGTCTTGTCACATTGTAGTTAAAAAAAAGGGAAAACCCGCGATAATAGTTCCAGCGATCTGCTCAATCTTCGTAATTATGGGATTTCAGAATTTTGTGGGTTTTCGTTATGACATCACACAAGCCTATCAGTTTTTCGCGCTCCGTTAATTTAATCCTCGGTTCAACGCTCCTTGAATCTTATACATGTAAGCGAGGTATAATTCACCTTAGGGAATTCTACTATGGCAGTTTGTAAACTCCACTTTATTGTCTTGAACTAACCATCCAACTACGCAATTTAGGAAAACTTTCAAAAACAAATCTCGCCAAACGTTTGGTCACAAAATTCCAGGAGACTGATTCGTGAAACGTGACCTTTAACTTACTAAGAGAAAATAAACCGGATATAGGGAAAATGTGGAAATGGCAAATATTTAAACTACCATAATTTTGTAAGATATTTTGAAAGTGGTACTGCTAAGCATCGGCTAAAGAAATAAATATACCACAGGCGACTATATCTTCTTTAAGTACAAAAAAGGCACATTAAGCCACTTAACGACGCCGTCGCCAAAAATGCACCGCAAATTATTGTAATGAAGAAACTGACATCAGCATCTTACAGCATATTACTCACAGGGATCCCTAAATTGACAGTTTGGCAGAGTTCGAAACTGTAAGAATTTTGAAAAATAGGTATTGAAGAAACTATTGCTGTCGTTTTGCACGGCCTAGAGCTTTGAGATAACTAACAAAGGGACAACTACAGCTTCGTTTTATACCTAGGTACATAAAATTGGTGGGAACTGGTAACAGAGTTTCGTAGTCCCCTGTTGCCTCCTCTATAAGTAGACCCATAATCAAATATATTTCAAAAATCATTTGAGAAAGGATATGTAGGTAGGTGAAATGAAATGAAAATGAAAATATATTTATATCACTGTAACAATTGTCGGTATGTTTTTATTTTTTTGATAATATATGACATTTAGTTCAAGTCTCAAAACGCACGGTGATTAATTTCGTACTTTTTGTAGCTTTCTAAAAAAATCTTAACATACCGACAATCGACATGGACGTGGTAATATTAGATTATACTAAAAAAATCAAAGTCCAGCATGGATTCATAATCATCATATATGGAAATTCAACCAATGTTTATAAAGAATTATCATTTTAAACAATGATTATAATATAACCAAGCATAGTTTTGCTCCATAAAACTCACATATACTTATGAATGCTTTATTCTAGCTAATAACTTAACGACCTCGGTGTAAACAAGCTAACTACATTGATAAAGTGCTAGCATTTTAATGTAAATAAAATGATATTGCACCTATCTGTGTAAACCGGACCCGGATGCGGTCAGCTGGATTTTGCATTGATATTAAATCGATATATGTATAGTATCTACAGGTACCTATATAAAAACATACAAGATTGGTTCGTTTTTGGGAAAAAGATAATCGCAGCCCGCAGGCAAAGGTAAGTACTAATACCTACGCAGTTAAGCAAAGAAACTTTAGAAAGACATTTTAATTTTGGCAATATTGTCTTATTTTTAATATAGTAATATTGCCAAAATTAAAAGCGACATCTGCTTCTGATTGTATAAAATGTAATTTAGTACATAGTAGGTTTATTGACTGTGCCATGTTAAATTCAGTATTTTATGGTTAAATAATACAAAAATATTTCCTATGCCGCACCGGGAATATTCGTGATGGCATGTTACTATTTTTTTCCTAATAGGAATATTTTTCAAGGATACAAAATGGTTGGTACTTTTAAACGCTAAGTATTCAATATTAATATTAATTAATAATAACACATATTGACATATAATTAATTAATTATATTTCAATATGTGTTATTATATAAGTAATTATGAACTAAATTTCTGTGATTTTGTCGACCCTTTATTTTTATGAGATCTCATAATAATAAAGGGTCGACAAAATTACAGAAATTTAGTTCATAATTACTTAAGATATACAAAATATATACTGCAGATACGAGATTTATTTATAAATAAATAGTAATTATGGAAAACATTTAAATTGAATAGACGTAGATTAATATCAGGAGTAGTTGAAAAGCCGTTATTAGTGCATCGTGACCAGACCAGCCGCTTCGAAGAATCGCTAACGCTTTTGAGATTTTAATATGGCTATTATGTATTCGTTTTGGTTTTGAGGATTGTCCGCATTGTAAAAAAGTAACACCAACATCAATTTGTTTAATTATAAAACAAATTGATGTTTCCTAATCATGAATTGATTACAGCGCCCTCTATAGCAAATTCAACGCAACGGAGAGTTGTCGAGTTTGCGGACGATTGTGGTAGACACACGTCTTTGAGTGGCTTAAGGTTGTAGTACCTTTGAAACACTACGTACAGATGTCGCTAGTGATTAGCTTCACAATACCATTGACTAAATTCGCTGTGATCGACGGAAGGTAGTCTGGTGTAATTGGAAGCACGTTGGACCGGCAATCCAGAGGAAGCGGGTTCGAATCCCGTGACGACCAGAGTTTTTCGCGGTTGATTTTTTCTATGGTAAGCACATCTGTTACGACATTGTGGGATTGAGGAAAAATGTTACCAGTTAAACTTCAGTATGAAGCGTCAATATCTACAAAGGTTTTTAAAATAGGTGTCTCTCGAATATCCAAAACCCTTATTTTGTATAATTCTTAATATTGAGGAATACCTAATTAAAATCAATTCATACACGTTTTTCCACATTTTATTATAATTTAGGGGCTATATTTAGGGTGTTTCCATGCGATTTTTTTACGCGTTTTTATTGTTCATTACCATCACCACTTTATTTTCCGTTTATAAAAGCAAACGAGACTATTATACCAGAATAGCAGACAAATATGCGTCTGCTACAAGTTAACCGAAAACGACTCCACTATTTATACGCAGTTCGTCAATAATTTGGGAATGGTAATGACTTGATTGGTGCGACAGATAATCGCATAGAACTACCCATTAAAGAATTAATTAGTCAATCACTAAATTAATTAGTATATAACTAATATTACTTTTTTTCTAAATAGTTCGTTGTCTTTGTAAGTTTATGCTGCTTTACTTCATTAGGAAGATAGGTACTACTGAATGACATGTTGACTGATAGACAGTGATGAAATCAATACTTTTTTTATACAAATATAACTTATGTTATCGTTATATTTCCGCATCAACCCAAGTACCTTGAAACACGTGTATCAATAAAATATAACAAAAACACCATGGCACAGCGCCTACTCGGGTCAGAGTTCCCAAGGTCACAGACCACCCGCGGTTCTGTTCCCTGTAACAACTATACAAAAACGTTACCAGTTTCAAGTTTCGAGTGCTAAAAAACGCTTGTGTTTTTATTTTCCCAGTAATCCGAGTTTAGCGCATCTGCATCAATTATAGGAGTGATATAAAAGGATGGCCGGTGGTACTCAGTTTTATAGAAGCCATGAAGGTCGCAGCGTGTGTGCTGGCGTGCGTGGTAGCGCTCGCTCATGCAGGTAGGCTTTATAATGATGAGGCTAATAAAAAGTTGGTTAGGATGATAAGTAGAATATTATTTTTTGCAATTAGCGTACTTTTTAGTCATTGTGTGTTAATAACAATTAGGTACCTAATTATACCAGACATTTCAGTTATTAAATAATAGTGATATTAGTATTTTGCATATCTGATATCCGTTAATATTATAGATTAACCTAAATACTAGGTTAGACTAACTACTACGGTAATAGTTACAGTTACCAAATAATTAGTAAAAATAACGCCATCCCCTATTTTTCCAAATTAACAGGCCTGTCATTACAATTCCTCCTGTGTGTCAGAAATGTAAAAAGTGGTTTACGTATTTATGAAACTGACAATATCGTCGTCTTTTTTCAGGAGGTTATGGAGGTAGTGGTGGTTACGGCGGCGGCGGAGGCTATGGCGGCGGCGGCGGTTATGGCGGAGGTGGCGGCGGCGGCGGCGGCTATGGCGGTGGCGGTGGCTTCGGCGGGGCGGATGGCGCAGAATTCAGCGGCGGCTTCAACCTCGAAGGCATCAAGAGCGGCGTTGACAAGATTATAGAGAAAGTCAGATCTGGTATCGACCACTTGAAGAGCTCGGGTGGCCAAGGCGGCGGTGGTTTTAGCGGGAATGTTGGAGGAGGTTTCGGTGGGAACGGAGGCGGCAGCGGTGGAAATGAAAAAGTGATTTATACAAAGTCAGATGATGGCAAATCCGGTGGGTTCGCCTTCACGGGAAGCTTCGGAAATGGTGGATACGGAGGTGGCGGCGGCTACAGTGGCGGATCCGGTGGTGGCTCTAATGGAGGCGGTGGAGGCCATGGAGGCCCCGGTGGTTCAGGACTCGGAGGGGGCGGAGGAATTGGAGGCGGCGGCGGTTTTGGTGGAAGCAGTGGAGGCGGTTCCAGCGGAGGCCATGACGGATCGGACGGCCATGGAGGTTCAGGTGGAATTTCCTTTGGAGGAAGCAGTGGAGGAAGTAGTGGGAGCAAGGGCGGATACGGTGGCTCTAGCGGTGGAGGTGGAATTTCGTTTGGAGGCGGCGGCGGTGGTTTTGGCGGTGGTTTCGGTTCCGGAGGATCAGGGGGACATGGAGACAGTGGATCTGGTGGGAATGCCGCGTATGTTCAGAGTGGCAGTGGAGGAAGTGGAAATGGAGGAAGCGGTGGCTTTGGGGGCGGAATCGGGGGTGGACATGGTGGATCGGGATCAGGTGGATTAGGCGGCGGATCTGGCAGTGCCGGAGGTTATGGCGGAGGCAGTGGTCTTGGTGGAGGATCAGGAGGTGGTCTAGGAGGAGGTCACGGAGGTAGCGGTGGCTCTGGGGGTCTGGGCGGTGGATCTGGTGGCGCCGGAGGCTACGGAGGTGGATCAGGAGCTGGCCTTGGTGGTGGATCAGGCGGTGGTCTGGGAGGCGGACATGGAGGAAGTGGTGGATCTGGTGGCGCTGGAGGCTACGGAGGTGGATCAGGCGGTGGCCTGGGCGGTGGATCAGGCGGTGGTCTGGGAGGTGGACATGGAGGAAGTGGATCAGCCGGCGGATCAGGAGCCGGAGGTTACGGAGGCAGCGGAGGCCATGGGGGCAGTGATGGGGGCCACGGTGGCTGCGGCGGGTCCTCATGTGGCTCCGGTGGTTCAGGATCTGGAGCCTACGCCTCTGCCAGCGCGAAAGCTTCCGCGTCTTCTAGTTCTGGCGGTTACGGTTACGGAAAATAGACAAATTCGTAGCGTTTAAATAAGACTGTAATGTTTGTATGTAAAAAGATGAAATTTAATTAAAATGTTTTTATTTTTTCTAATTTTGTTTGTTTTTTACCTATTCTATTGATATCTCTTCACCGTGCTTTGGTCCAACACAAGCGACAAGCAGTTCAACCATGGTTCAGAATTAAAAAATAAGTACCTACTTACTAGACTTTTCCACTGATACTTTTTGTAACTGCTTCACTTTCCCATACGAAAACAATGTTGTTGATGTGTGCAGCATTGCACACTCAACACTTACAGCACGCATCTAATTACGTTATTATTATTCTACTGAGTAAAAATTTTGACCGTGCGCCGTGCAAAGAGGAACATAATATTTTATTTAAGTTACCCAATCCTACTTACTTATATCATTTTTTTTAGTTAGCCTTTACCTTTGACCGTAGTAAGTAGGTAGCTAACTATATACCTGTTGAGTGAATCAAATTTTTTCTGTTTGTTATTGCCATGGTTACAGTCCCCTGAGTCACGCTGGTTTTATGCAAATTTATGCTACTTAATTTATGCAAACATGCATAATATAGTCCATGTTTGTAGATGGCCATCAAGGAAAGGGTTTGTTATCACCAGAAAAATGCATGTTCGCATAGTTTAAGTATATATCATAAATATCATAATTATGCATAAAACCAGCGTGACTCAGGCGACCGTAACCATGGTAATAACAGACAGAAAAAAGTTGATTCACCCTGATTACATTTGACTTCTGTATCCGTGCAATCATACATGAAAACTAGGGTGTGCTCGCCCCGGCTCTGAATTTGTATGACAAGAACCAGGAATCACGCCCTAATTAAAACAGTTAAATAAATCTAAAGTCCAAAGATTCAGTCTACTTTGACAGCAATGACAAAATTTAATGTAATTTATTATGTCATGAATATCATGATAATTATAGTCTCTCCTAAAAAAACAAAGAGGGCCGCGATTAACGTTTTACCTGACTATCGCACTTGTGAATTCGTACGTAATGCTGGGTTTACACGGGCTTAGTAGCTAATGCTTAGTACTTGTCACTTACACTTGTGAACTGTGTGTAAACATGTTGTATAAGTGCTTAGTATTAGTACAACTGCAAGTGCAAGTGATTAGAAGCCGATCCTATTTATAGTGTAAACTTTTTAAAATCAAGATTTCCACTTAAAGCTTACCGCCCGATGAATGGTATTGTTATCTTTTGTTAAACCTAGGCGCTAATTGCTTGCTGTAAATGAAATGCAGTAATAGTAAAAACCCTTAATATTAATTACAACATTATAGTCTTAAGAATAAGGGTCAAATTGGAATACTCCACATTTCACATAAAACCTTTTAGAGTTGGAATATGATAAGGACCACCTGGTCTAGTGTTTTACAAGTGTTAGTTACAGGGTGGTATTTATTTATATTTTAATGGATATATTTAAGTTATCTTGATCCTTATTACCTAAGGAATACTGTTGTTATTCCAAAAACATATTTTGTTGCTTATGGTCTGTATTTTGTGCGTTGGTAATTAGTGGTTGGGTTCACAAAGGATAACAATGCCATTCATCGGACCGATAAGCTTTAAGTGGAAATCTTGATTTTAAAAAGTTTACACTATACTAAGCGACAAGCACCTACCCCCAACTTAAAATCTACTAATACTTGTCACTTGTCGAGTAGTGTAAACATTTAATGACAAGTGCATTCTGATTAGTGATTAGGTACTTAAAGCAATCGAAGTGTTCTGTTTACTTTGTCTTCCGAGTCAAATTCACAGGAAAATATAATTATGGCGTCGGAAAGATGGAATTCAGAAACTACAATTAAGTTTATTCAGGTGTTTAAATCATTTGAGTGTTTATGGAACCAGAAATCAGCGGTATATAAACAAAAACAAGCCAGAGAATCGGCATATCAAAATGTGGCCGAGGAAATGAATATCAGTGGACACTTCTCCTTGCAGATCTTGTATTATAGACATTAAAATAATATTAGAGTAATGCCTAAAAACATTTTTTAACACTAGTCGGCGGCGATAATCCATAGCGAGATCTTATAAACTAATACCATTTACTAATACCAATGTGTAGACGGTTCCTTGCCACTTGTCACTGTACATATAAGTCCCTAACCGCCTACACTAATGACAAGTACTAAGCCCGTGTAAACCCAGCATAAGTGTGAAAGGGTTGCAACACGTCGATCGTGGTTCGCGGTAGACGATTAGGGTCTGAAATGTCTGAATATAAATATGTATCTAAATTACAGGTAAAGCAACAAATGGATTGAAAATAAGTCTCGTAGATAAACAAGTTTTGCTTTGTCTTAATAACCAAATCTCCAAGACAGCTATTAATCAAGCTATTACGCAAAATACTAATATTATTTTTTATGGGCTGGCGTCATCTCTTAGGATCTAGTTTTTTGCTACCTTTTTAGTGTGTAATTATTTCCGACATCAAGATGGCCCCTGGTAACATCGAATGTTGCTTATTACTTATTAAGTATGTT